>JAPQRQ010000013.1:3289980-3303407 GCA_037367365.1 Apogon talboti | reverse complement strand
TGTGTTGGAAGAGGGAAATATCTAAAACCTGCAGGGACACCGGCCCTCGAGGACCAGGATTGCCCACCCCTGCCTTAAATCCAACTTAAATGGCTTTAAAGTTTCTACAGCAAAGTGTCGATCATCAGACGAGACGGTTCAGTGCAGAGTCTGAGCATTAGTTGTCTTTTAAAGCTATAGATGCACACATGTCCAGTGTTGTCTTGTGTTGTTTGATTGGTTGGTCAGGTGTAAAACACTTCTATGTATATAAGACACGTCAAATACTGACTCTAGAAAGTAAAAAAAAAAGTAACAAAGCCTCTACTGTACTGAACATATAAAAAGCTCTACTAGTGGTAACGGACAGATACAGGACGTACCCGTCTCCGTGGCAACCATTCACACCTTCTTTAAACAAACAAGTGCCAATATTCAGACAAATCAGATTTTTCAGGTATAAAAAAATGAAGTCTGATTGATTTAGGGTGATGCAATTCTGTTTACATTCACTATCCTGAGAGAATTAAAGGGTCAGTTGGGATTCTTCAGTATTTAATTCAGCTGTTGTGAACTTTAGATTAACTTTAACGTGTTTTTTCTGTCAGCCTGTGTGTGTATAATGTATAGCCTCACAACAAAAATCTCGAAGCAGCTTGGAGACGTTGACACAAACCAACACAGAACGTATGTTTTTGTTTTAGCTGATATACTTTCCAGTGTGTTCAGATCCATCATTCCCGCCATGATGCGCTAAAGGACATTTATTTTACATTACACAGTAAACAATAAACACATCCTCTTGCTCACACAATATATAAAACATGTAGAATAAAAAAAGAAACATTAAAAAATTTATAAGTCTTTGAACTTTTTGGTGCATTCGGTAAATAATTTGTTCATCTATTCTAGCTGTTTTTCATGAATCTTGTAATTTTTCTTACATTCCTTCACCATCCATCCATCCATTAACCTGCACTGCCCTTGGGTTTCATGCCTAATACTGTATGAGGAGTATGGTTTCCACATAGCGAGCACAGACGAAGACAGACTTGATCTGCTACCACAAGGCACCTAATGTAAAGCAGCTAACAGTATCTCTAGCAGCAGCAAGGCTTTGGTTTGTACACTATCGGAAGAAGACACGAGTAGAAAATCTGACCTCTGATCTCTATTCTACTGTCTCACTACAGATGATGGATGGATGATGAAGGTCTAACAGATGAGGATGAGGATGGTGAACGATGATGATGATGCGACGGATGGAAGCAGCTGTCAAGAGGTAGGAAAAGTCCCACATCAGCATCACTTCAGCAGAGGGTGAGAGAGAGGAAGGAACAGAGAGGTGAGAAGTGGTGAAATGCTTGTACTTCACTTGATTATTTCGCTTTAATGCAGCTGAAGGTTTCTACTCCACCTCAACTCAAACACACATACTGTACAGACATTTTATTGCACACTAACTATTACTATTCATACTTTAAGTGCATTGTCCTGATAATACTTACATCCTTTTAATTAAGAATGATTCTGAAAGAAGAACTTTTAACTACTCTTGTCATTTCAGTGTAGTATTAGCACTTTAATTAATACTAAAAGATCTAAATACTGAATTGGTCCAGACGTGTTGCTGTGGAGCTGGAATCGAACCCATATCAAACGTCTGTAGCATTGGGAGGTTTCAAAGTGTTGATAAACCATCGAAATGAAAACCGAAATATGATAAAACACTAAAATGAGACCTGCACATGTCAGAAACTCACTGAACTCCAATAGATATAAATAGAAGTTTGAAATATCTGATCATTTTCTTGGATTCGACAGTAAAAAAAACATGATTTAAGTACAGTTTAGGCTGTGACTCAAAATTACTTTTTACATAAATATGTTTTTGCAAATAGAAGTCAATGTTGCTGAATCAGCAAAAACTACATTTGCATCAGTCTATAAGTAATTTTTCGAGTCCCAAAAATGCCTATTTAGCGGTATAGGCGTGACATACAAGGTATGTCTGAGTATAAGTAACATTAGCACTGAAAGTCACATCTTAAATGTAGGATGATTCATCTAATATAAAGTGTGCATACATAGGTTTGCAAACTTTTCCAGCACTTTTAGTGACTTATCAAGTAAAAAAAACATCAAGATTAAATTATCAGGCTTTAACTAGTGACTTAAAACCACATTTTGTATTGACATGGACCCATTATGACCGATTTCTTCACTAATGTTTAAAGAGCATTGACCTTTAAGAGAATATTAACCTTACATCAAAGTATAGATTACACTTTCCATCCTAAAAACAAGCAGGGGAGGTGCTGTTAAGCCCCGAGTAATGTCTGCAGGCTTTCACCCAGATTAATGTAGCCAGGACTAAATATCTCATAATGCAGTTAATTGTAGTAAAGAAGTTTGATGTTTTTGGGGGAAAATAAGCTGATCTCTGGCAAACGGTGCATTTCTTTAAGGCAGGAAGTTGTTTGGGGCACATGACAGCAGCCTTTTATTCTCACATTCTGTCTGTTTTTGTGAAAACGTAGACAGTGGACACACACGAGACCTAGAATACATTATGTCTATCAGGTGTTGTTCAGATGAGGACATATCGTCTTTCAGTTTCTTTGGTACATGATCTCCTACCAGGTGACGTAAGGCAAAAGCTGAAACCGTTTCAGTGATGCATCGTTTTAAGGCTCTTGTCTTTCCGTGTTATTGGAGTTTCCTAAATATAAGCTGGTTTGAGCTGTCACATATAGAGACTATTTACACAAAAGGCCAAACTAATTCTTTACATTATAAGTCTTCATGTACCTGATTTCATACTTACTTGTTGACCATCATTTCAGCAACACTAAACATTTACTAATATTTTACTAATGCTTAATACTACGTAATTTCACAGCTTTTCTCTCCAATTTAAATAACGTGTATACTGTAACCTTTTACAATATCACTTTATAAATCACAACAAATTGCTTTGGCCGTTCTTGGATGTAATCTACTTATTAACAGACAAATACCAGCTATATTTAGGAAACTCTGACTTAAGTTTCCAGCAAAAGAAGAGGCCTGTAAAATGACGCACTTCTCCCATTTCTATTCTAACAGTAAAACAAAAAGCCATTATGGACTTCGATGAGCATCAGCATTGTAAGGTCTAGAGTTAAAGTGCTGTAAAGACAGAGGGAGGTCCTGCAGAGATGAACGCTACACACAAAATAACACACCCTCTAGATATGAACACACACACATACTACACACACCCAGACGTTCACTAGGAGCTATCTGCCATCTATCCCGCCTAACACTTCACACTACACATGGAATTAAAAGCTTAGGTGTTGGAAATGGACCTCAAGTAGGTCTTAAACAGTACTGAGGAACACCTCCTTGTCCTCTAAAGTAAAATATGCCCTTCTTCACAATTACAGTAGGAATATACTTCCTCCTGCAGAAAAAATTTTGTCCAAATAGACATTCACACAATGTAGCAGCTGTTGTAGTATTGATGATTACTTACAAACCATCAGTTTTGATTTGTTTGTGTCAATTTTCAACGCTTCGTTTATACCCACTGCAACAGAAAAGCTATAAGATGTTAACCCACTTACTGGTCTACAAGTAAAATAAAAGAATTAACAGGTTTACAGGTTCATTCTAGTGGAAGATTTATGAATCTATTGTATAAAGTTACATAAAGTAATACTTACATATGATAACACTTCATCATATATATTGAAAACATCAACTAACCAACATTTTCATCATTTGTTTTCAAATTCATCTTATAAATTATGTAAGATTTAGGGCATTTAATCTCTGCAACAAATAATTTCTAAAAAAATGTAGACCAGTGTATTTGTTTCCTGAAAAAAGCCTTAATTTATGATGGACATTTAGATTAATTTAGCCAAAATAAACTTTATTAGGGTCTGGCAGCTTAGATAAACAGCTTAAATAATGTGAAGTAGTAATTTAACTTAAACTCGTAACTTTTTTCCCAGCAGTAATGGAAGTAAATGAAGCCTTGAGAGCTGGTGTCGACTATTCTTGGTTATGTACCAAAATTCAATATAACAGACTGTGCAGCAAACAGTACATTAGTGGCATAATGGTGAGGGAAAAAAGCAATTTAAGTCAAACAGACTTCGCAACCCCAATAGACTCTGTTCTTTAGGGAATACTGAGGTGTTCAAAAACTAAAAATCAAAGAAAACATGACATTTTTCCAACACTTAGGCTTTTCTGCTGAGCTAGCCCCTCCTTACAGTGTTGTGGCATCTGACCCCGTGTCCTACGGAGTATTTCTGGATAATAAGTTTGCACACAGGCAACACCAGTTAGTCCTAAAGAGAGGCAGAAAAGACAGAAAGGGACAGAGAGATGGCTTAATGACAGTTACAGCGCTGTCTTCATCATCACCATCACATCAGCTCCAATCACAACATCATGATTCAACGTGAACATACTTAAAAAAAATAAATAAAAAATCACACACATCTCAGGAATTAAAGTACACTTCGCATACTTTAAAGGGCCAGTGCGTGTATTTTCAGTTTGACAATGTGGTTTTGAGTCTGTGACATCATTACATGGAGCCCTTGGCGTGCTGAGGTGACGAGCGAGGCCCTGCTCAGTCTGTTCTCAGAGCCGTCCCATAGTGCTTTGTGCCATACTTGGCCTTGGATGGGGTACAGAAGTGAAGGTCACTTTCACTGTAATCCCTTACAGATGGGTTACAGATACCTGTTACAATGCAGTCCGTCATTTAACTCCAGCTCTGTAGTAAACGCAGAAACTTCTTTCTAACTTTACTCTTAATCACTGCGAGTGTTTGGGACTCCAAAGTGATGCTCTCTGATATCAGGACAGAAAATAAACATAAATAAATTAGACTGAGGTCTCTGGCCCCGCCCCACAGTAGGAGTATCCCTTCCTTGAGTGGCTGAATCGGGGGAGTGGGGTGAATGTGAAGTAGTTTTGTGGTCTTTGCCAGCGTGTGAACATGGCTTTCTTGGTAAGATGTTCAGACCTTCGAGAGTTGGGGGCGTTCCTCTGGCCGGAGCCTCGCCGCTGGCCGCCCGCCTTGGTTGGGCCGTGGAGAGACGCCAGGGGGGTGAACTCAGAGAGCTGGCCCTTGTACAGTTTGTCGGCATTCTGTGTGATTGAGAGAGGGATAGATGGAACAGGAGATGCATGTTAGTGGAGGAGGACTGGAGGAGGAACATGGAGGAGACACTGCTGTCACAGCCCATGATAATTACCCCTGACCCACGTAAAACAGACTATTTTATCAGGAAGGACATACATGTCACATATCAGTGGTGGAGGAAGTATTTAGATCCTTTACCTCAGTCAAAACACTACTACAGTAGTACTGTGGAAATACTCCACTTGAAATTTACATTCTGAATTGCAAACTTTGCTTAAGTATGTAAAAAGCTGTTAAAAAGTGTGTATTATCAGCAAAATGTAGTTAGTTTGCAAAGTCACAGTGGTTATTGTGCAGTAAAATGGTATTTTACCCTTATATATGTTGTTACTGCTACTGGTTGAGATCATTTTAACTAACTTTATATACACTGTTGTGTAGTTGAACCTACAGCCATGCATTATTTGATGAAGTATATGTTTATATGTTAATTTTTAATGTTTATGTATTAACATTTAGTGAAATAATTAATTTATGCAGAAAATGCCTAAATGCATTTTCCAGCAAATCCATGAAGGTGCAGAATTTGAATTGCCTGTGAGATCTAGTGGAGTAGAAATATACTTTATACAGCAGCAGAACATGGGAATATTCAAGTAAAGTACAAGTACTTACATTCCACCACTGACCTTTATTTACAAGCAAACTCTACAGGGTATTTAAGTCTAAAAAAGGACTAATTAGGCTTAATATAAAATAGACAGTGGCCTTCAGTGTACTTTCCTATTATTTAAACACTAAGGCTGGCTGTGATAGTAATGTCCCCTCCTTTTCAGTTTGATCAAATGCAAAGCATCCAAATAAAAATAAAAACATAACACCACAAGCTTGCTTTTACAGACATGCAGTAAATGCAAACATGCAACAATGTTCAATCCCACTTGTTCTGTCAAGTGATGCTGATATGAGCCACTAGAGGGAACCAAATGTCCATGTGCGGAACCCGTTAGCCATACAGCACACAATACCTGAACACAACCCCCACACACACCCCACCTGTTAGTGCAATTCTGACATGTCATCAGTGTTGTGAGACCACACGCCACGGCAAAATAAAATCCATCATATATACACACAGGATGTTAACATGACCCTCCAGTGCCCAGTCCAACCATAACACACACAGACCTGTGTTTACCGTGCTGAAGCCCCCTAGGCTTCTGAGATAGCGACTCCATCTAGTAAAGAGTCTGAACTGTGGTAGGTCATGGCCCTCTCAAACCCTCTATTATCTCTCACACGCTGTGGACACACACACATCCAGAGTCAAACACAGTCAGCGTGTACCGCACAAAAACACAATGCCACACACAGATACACAAACATGCAATCTGACAATTCATGCACAACAATGGAGGAACTTATGTAGCAGGATGAAGGAGAGGAAGAGGGAGGTTTCACAGATGAGGTAGAGGAGGAGAGGCAGAGGGTCACCTCCAGGTGGGCGGGGTTAGAAACTCATTCTGCTGGAGGTCTGAGACAGCATAAAGATGGTGGAAGGCTCGGAGGCAAGGCACCGACGCTTAGTCTGCCACGGAGGAAACAGGGAAGAGAGGGGAGGAGGAAGGCAGGAAGGAGGAGGAGGAGAGGGGACGCTTTAAAGGTCAGGGAGATGTTTTAAACAAACACAGATTCTAATCAGTCCATAGTGTGAGATCAGCCTGATTCTGACTCTTCTAATCTAATCCAAAAGTTTCACAAATATACATTCTTTTAAGCATAAAAGCTAGTGCTAAGTTAGTTAGGCTAAGATCTGTTTACACGGTAAGTCAGTTGAAGTGCGAGCAGTGGCAAATATAAATGCTTTTACAAATCATCACATTACTCATCACAAAAATCAGTTGATGAAATTATTTATTCGGCCAGCAAAAACATTCAGAGCCAGACGTAGGCGTTATTAGACGTGCTGCTGTAATATTTGTGTCTTGTATTAGTATTAAATAATGCTTTTCCTAATAATTTTATGTAACTAATCCTTATGAGAGTCAAAATCATTCTGCTGTAGCATTTTGAGGCTGCGCCACAGCAAGAAGTCATTTTATACTAATAATTTGTAAAAAAAAAAATACACCCTACATAACACTCTGAACAGCTTTGTGTAGCTAATCGCTCAAGTCTGACTTTGTGAAACCTGCATAAAAGCTGACAGAAAACGTTTCAGCTGAATCTCCAGTTAGTGCTGCAGTGATACAGAAACAGTAAGGAAATGAAGTCAGATACTTTTCTACTGGTTTCAGAAGGTGCATAAATAAAATTGCCAGGAAAAGGCTGTTTAAGGTGTAGAGAAAGAAATGTTAAGGTTTATCCAAGTTGTTAAAAGTCAAACAGCACAGCAAAAATCACGCAACATATGTCCAGATAAAGATTCTGAATGCAAACAAGAAGAACCCACAGCAGCTTATCAAATATGAATAACATTTCTGTCTATTTCCACCAGAGCCTGGGAGGAGCCATGAGTGAGGTAAGACTTATTTTACTGTTTTTTGTGACTATTTTAGTGGAAACGTCCTTCTTGAAAGTATCACAATCCAAATTAGTTCACATCCTAAAAAAATGCCTGTAACTTGACTTCTTTTTCTTTTTCCTGCTGCTTGAGCTTCAACGCCAGTTCTTATGGTAAAGTTTATCTACACATTAATTATGCAGCTACATTCCATCTGTATATGTCATTATAAATACATTTCTCATGGTAAAGCTGATTCTCCCAGTCTTGGTGGAGGTGTGCCATCAGTCAAATGAGTGCTAGACTGTTGTTGTCAGACTTGGAAAATATATAAAATGAAGGGACACACAACCAGGGACATCTTACTGACTCACATCCATCAGAGCAGGGAAGTAGCCAAAGCCTGCATACATCTGCTGACCCAGATTCAGGAGTTAGACATTGAACACACCATCAATCAACAGTATTTATGAGGCTCTCAGCAGACAGTCTGGTAAATGTCGAACATATCTCTCTTTTGCTTTACACTAATTCTTCCAAAATACAACGATAGCAGCAGTAGTGTTAGCTGGTCAGCAATATTCAATAATGCGTGTCTGTGTGCCCACCTGTATGCGTTCAGTAGTGGTCGGCCACAGCGCCCTCCAGATGACTTTCTTCACCACATCTGGCAGCAGACCAGCTGTTATCAGGAGGATGATGCTGAGCCACGCTGGACCGCTGGACAACATCTGCATGAACACATAGTACATCCTCTGGTAGTTGAGGAAGGGCCTGGAGGAGAGGAAGAAACAAAGGAGGAAATGCAGAGAACAGGTGAGAGGAGGGAATGACTCCATGATTAAATGATATCTGAAATGCTTTTTGGCTTTGGTTGAAAGCATACCAAATGATCCCTCCCCACAGCAGAGAGAAGACCACGAAGAAAATGAGAGAGCCCCAGATGACGAAATGGTTAATCCACGTCCAGTAATGGGTGTCAAGAGCCAACTACAAGAAGAGACCACAGGTGAGGCGGTGTCATGGTCTGACCCGTCACAGCTGACTTTAATGACCAAAAACCTGTGTGTGTGTGTGACCTTTTACCTTAAATGTAACAGTGAAGACTAACACAGTGAAGACCAGCGTTCCAAATGTCCAGTTTCCAAACATCTGCAGAGGAAAAGCAACACCAGCTGTTGTTAGCAACACTTTTAAAGACCATTACATTTACACTGACTTGTACTAAGGCACAGAAACACAGATTCTCTGTAGCTGTGTTTTTACCTCAACCACATTTACTTAATGCTAAATGACCAACAGAGATAAACTTAGTTTAATTCTATTTATTAAAAGAATCAATCAATCAAACAGATGGCAGGGTGCTCAATTCTCAAACGACTGATGGATGGAAAACAGGTGAGATGTGGAACTTTTAAATGGCTAAATATTATATTATGGCTGGAATGATGGGATTTCACCTGGTTAAATAAAGGATATATGTAATATTTAAAATGTACAATTAATGATATGATGATGAAATTAAAAGGCTGCTAACATGCAACTGGGGCCGATAAAACTCCCAAAAGTGCCATTTCTTATAACTTTTATTGATTTTGATGCTTTTTATAAATGCCTAGATTTGCAGCTGGTGAAGTTAGTAAAATGAAAAAGGGAATTATTATTTATTATTTAATTGATGTGATTGATAAAACCTATTACTAACTTGATCTTAATTTACAATAATTAATTCTAGATATACAAGTTAGAGCCACAAGAACATGATAAGCTAAAATAACTACAATCTGATTTTAAGACAAACCACTCATGTTCTTGTTGACATTTTTCTACCAAAAATAAGACCATAATTTCATTACGATAGTCATTCCTTTAACCTGATTAACTTTTCTAGGGTTACTGAACAACAAATGAGACAGTATGAATGAAAAAAAGAATGTAAAGTAAACCAAGAACAGATCTGATTATTACGTGATGAATGTAATGTTAACAAATGAAACATTCAGAAGAAATAACTAGAGCTTTCAGTGTGCTCCCTGTTGGATAAAAGTATCACCAGATACCCCACTTAATCCTGATGTCCTCTGCTTCTGTTATTGACTTGGTTATTTTTTACAGATAAGCTTATAAATAGTCCTGATGGTTCACAGAGTAACCACAAATGTGACAGAGTTGTGGTCCAAATGGAGCCCCATTAACTGGAGGACAATTCGATTATAAATATGACTACATGTCTCAAGTATCATGTAATGGACATTAAAGTGCTACTCTCTGTTGTATGTACATTAAAGTCACAACACTAATCTCACATATGCACACAGGACATGGAGTTAGGATGCTGGATCACTATGTTAACACCTGGACATGAGGCTCTATGGGGATGCGGGTCACTACACAAAAGCCTACAGCTAAGTGGTCTAGAGTCGACACTGGACATGAGGTGAAAGGTGAGTGGATGACGGGCGGTTAGTGTGACTGGAGGAAACTGGAAAATGAAAGTGGGAGGAGACGACACACAGAGAGAGAGAGAGACAGGGACAGGCTTACCATCTGTGTGTTGGTTGTCATTAGCTGGGACGAGGAAAGAGAAGCAAAAAGGAAAAAGTAACACAAAGGTAAGAGGAGAAGACGAAGAGGAGGAGACAGCCAGAAGAAGAAAATTATAAGAAAATAAACGGTAGAATAAAAAAAAATAAAAATAAAAAAAGATGCAAAAACAACCGAAATCAGGCAATGTAAGGCAGATTTCTGGGAGAACACTGCTTAAAAATAAAAGGAAACAAATAGAGAACACAGAGGAAGATAGTGGAAAACCCGCCATGCTGTTGTGTTTCAGTCTGTCAACAGTTATAGATTATATACATATATACATTATTCAGCTTTACTTAAGAATACACAGAAGGTGTCTTGTGCTCAATGTAAAGTTGCTTAAACAGTCCTGCTTCAGTGTGAAACATGCATATTCTATATCCAGCACTGTTAAAACATTAATTCAGTGTTGCTTTTAACAGGACAGTTAATATCTGATATGTCATACATAATTATCTAGACGCAACAAGTAATTATTAGTATTTTCCTATTTTTGGTTATTGCCTTGGATTCTTTAGACCGACCGCTAAAATACACAAAAAAAGGCTTAAATAACAGAGTAACCACCTGCTGTAATTTATCTCTAATATAATTGATGAACTAAATGCAAATAACTAAATAATTAAAGTCTGTATGGCCTTATAATTTACCTATACACCTGTGTTTTTTTCTACATTTTATAATAACATATATAAGAATGTAAGTAATTAAGTTATGTTATACATGTAAAAAAAAAAAAAAAAAAAAGGAAAACAAAACTACAGGTCAGCTTTACAGTTGCTCTGGTTTGTCAAACCCTACTGCTATGTTAATTTGTAACAAAGTAATTGAAAACTGACTGAAAAAAATGGAGGATGTTTGCAGAGTCAGGTAACATCAGGTAAAAGTCTGTTGAATATCCAAATAGTAAAACACAAATATGTGGAAGGATCTACTACTGTTTCTTTGTAAATTGCACTGTCAATCAGAAGGTTTAGTGGAGAAATGAGCTGCAGCTGTGTTGTGTTACCTGTCCATTGCTGGTGAAGGTGGTGTTATCGAACAGGAAGTACGCACCAAAGAACATCACGATAGCGTCATACACACCCAGGATGGTCCAGTATATGAAGATGGGCCAACGCAGCAAGGAGTTCTTAGCAATATCTCTGTGAGCAGACAGTAAATAGTATGAATATCTCCTGTTAGCCTCTTCATATCATTACGATCTTTGACTGATGTCATATGATTTGATCAATACTACTTTAGTGGGCGAAGGGCGGACCTTAACCAGAAATGAGTAGTAAGGCAATATTTTAATTTCATTTAAGATGGAATGAATATAGATTCAATTATGACTGCATCACTGATACAGGCACCTTAAAAACTGTAATAAGTTGTATTGTTTGTGACTGATTAGAGGAGATCTACTGTCACTGTGGCGTTACACGCTGCAGCAAAGTTAGAGATTAATAAAGAGAAAAATCTATTTTAATAATCGTGTAATTTTTTTTTACTGTTTGCTACTTGCTTTAAATGTTTTCCTTATATCTGATAGTAAACTCATCATTTTATGCCAAACATGGAAGGAAAAAGGCTTCAAGTACTGCAAAAACATTCTATATTCTTAAAGAGAAAAGTCTATTCATTTGAAATATTAGGAAACTCATTTTTTCAGTCTATACTGGATTATCAAGTGCTGATTTATCAAGATTCATAAAGTTGGATAAAGAAGAGTAAAGGTTTTCCAATATTATGTCTCAGTTTGAGCAGATGACTATGTCAGGTTAAAGTGATAAATACATGTCAAACGTTTCCACTGTTCAGTAGAACCAACATAGGCTTTGTGGCTCTTTTGTGTCGTAATCAATTAAATATCATTAAATGTAAACCACTGCTTAACACTACAGACAATCAAAGGACACTGAGAATATGCGAGTATAGGCTTCTAACCTGTATAGAGATGGGTCCTTCTTCAGGATGTCCATGTTGATGTGCTGCTCTATGAGGCTGTAGAGCAGAATGGGCAGTGACGTGAAGCTGATGTTGTACAGAGTCAAGTAGGCTGTGTCGTACAGCGGCTGAGGATGCACATGCAACACACCTGTTACTCCTTATGCTTACAATTATTGTTTAGTTTGTTGATACATGAGTGTGCTTATGTGTGTACCTGTTGTGAGAAACCACAGAAGAACTGGTACAAGAACTGGGGGAAGATGAAACAGACATTCTGGAAAAAGAAAAAAAAGTTAGTTCTAACACTTATACACAATACTTTATTGTGTGTGCAACTAGAAGTATAACAGAAGTAAACATCTCCTCTGTAAACACATATGTGCCTCATTTGTCATGATAAATGTCCTTTTTTTTCTATACAAGATAAAAATATAACAACTTCTAGATTATTTTAATAATATACAATTGCATATCAAAAAAGTCAAAGTAAAAAAACCAAAGGGGAAGTCAGCCACATGTGTTGCTGTCCAGAGTTGAGTAGAGGCTCAGTATTTGGGAGATGCACGTCATCTTCTGTAGCCTGCATGTTGTGACATTTGCTGCATTAACTCCTGACTCTGGGCTCTTCTCATTTTTCTAATTTGTGTCTCCTTGATCCTGCTGCTTGTGACCTGGAAATGGATCTCAGGGCACCATCCAAAAATGCACATTGAGTATCGAGAAGGGTTGTTGTGACTGAGGACACACAAGTGTGGACAGACCTGTGGAATGGCTGGAGTATACAAACCACTGAACCTTCAGGACTCTAAGTTTCCCCAACTCAGATGTTCTATTAGTTATTCAAAATGATCAAATGTGTGACATTCCTACATATTGTGCTATTGAATGAAAAGTTAAATGCAAGTTTTCAAGAAGACCATACAATGCTAACTGTAACTAAATAAACGATGAAGTGCTTCCATACTTCATATTTTACTGACACTTATCTAAAATGACAGCTCCAAGGTGACAATGTCTTGTTTTGTTAAATGCCTTTTGCCTTGATTTCTTTGTCATGTTTCTTCTCTGACTTCAGGGGCTATGAACTGGTAAACGAGGGGAGAGTCTGGTACTGGTCAGCTTATATCATCTTGTCCTTCCAGTCAACCTCACACAAAGATACACTATATGGACAAAAGTATTGGGACACGTTGACTTCAGATGTTTCTTTTCAAATGGGGTCTGGGCTACAAAACAATAATGACAAATGTTATGTACTGTGTGTGTGTGTGTGTA
>JAPQRQ010000013.1:3272009-3284449 GCA_037367365.1 Apogon talboti | reverse complement strand
TCGACTAAAAAAATTGTCGTCGACTAATTTTAATGGTCGATTACGTCGACTACGTCGACTAATCGCGGCAGCACTAATACACACACTGTATATATAGTTAAAGCCTAATTTTTCTTAACAAGTGAGAGTAGAAGAAACAAGACTGTTTGGTTTAAAGACATTATGATCACAAATAACTGAATAATAATAAACAATTCATAAATCTACAGGAAGAACATTTAAGACCATATATAATGATGGTAATTTTGAGTAAAAACATTAAAAAAAACTCTTTGTAAATGCAAATTATGTAAACTAAATTAACCCTTAAGACATGTATTGCTATTTATCTATTACAGAAAGTCAAGATTAAATAATGATAAGTTCAAGGGCAATTTTCCCTCAAAATGTCCCGCAAAATTCCCACAAAGTAACAAGTTCTGAGACTTACAGGTTGTTGAAACTGAAATTATTCCAGGTATATGGGTTTTACCTATTATTCAGAACATTGAGTTATAGTAGTGATGTTGGCATGACCAACATCTGGTTTGGTTGGTTTATTCTTAGATATTCTATTCTAAATATATCCTCAGCTTACTCAACTATTACTACATGCTGCAATGAACAACAAGCACTGGTTAAAAGAAAGTGTAAAAAAAAAAATAAAAAATTGTGATAATAGATAAATATAACAGGCTGCTCTCATTCTAATCATTGATAAATGACTAAAACACATAACCCAATCCATTAAAAGCAATAGATAAAATATTTTGAAAAATAACAAATATTCCCAGGAATTAAAATTAAAAGCCTCTGAAAATGAAAACATTTCCAGAGGGTTAGAATGATAAACATCATTAATTTTCAGTCATACACTCACCTCTCGATCTCATCCTCCCTGTTTAAGATCTCCATATGACTGTCCTTGAGTCTCAGATAGGTGAAACCGAGCCTGAGGCAGAGATACACCACATTACGGAACATGAAATGTGTGAAAGGAAAGTAAATGTTCCTTAAAGCTCTAAATGTGGCATTGCAGAATGTGTGTGAGTGCTCCACCTCTTCATGCCTTCCACCAGCGCCACCTCGTCCGGGGAGGAGGAGATGTAGAAGGAGGTGGACTTTCCCTGGTGGATGCCATGTTTGATGCCGTCCACCGTCTCCTCCTCCTTCACCTGCACCGTGTGGCACAAACACAGTGCCCGGAAAAACAGCTCCTCATGCTCCTGTGAGAACAACCGACACTGTGTGACCCCCACTTCACAAAACGCACACAAACGCACACACACTAGTGAGCATACACTCACCCTGGCCCCTGGACCTGGAGATGTGTCGATCATGTCCATACCGGCTGCACCGGGCATCACCTGAAAAACACCAGGAAACACACTAAAGCAACAGTTTTAAACAAGACCATGTAAATGAAACAACTAAACATGCAGTGGAAGTACATGTTGCAACAGACAACAATACATGTGAGGATACAGGAGGTTTTCCAGGGGTTGAACATGTAAACATGGTTCTAAATAGATGATGGATTTTACTGAAATAAAACACTGAGCTTGTTTTGTGTAGTTTAGAATTACATGATTCATGTTCAGATCAAACGTTGCACAAACATGACTGTTCTTGTTGTGGTGTATGATCATACGCACTGATAAATTATGTGAGTCTGTCAAAGTTAAAGTGAGGGAACTGAAATTGAGATTTGTATGATTTTAAGCTGATGGAAGATGAGGAATGAGAACAGTTAATGAATAAATAAAGTTTCTAGTTTATCGGTACATAGAGCTCAGTTTGACGAACTGAGCAAAAGCTACGGCTCAACAGTAGTTCATGCTGTCCTCATTTCTCTACACCTCATTAAACATTAGAGGTTTGTTTCAGTTTCTTTTCATTTATGTAATAGAGACTGTTAATTATTCATGGAAACTTTGTGATTAATGTCTGTTTTTGTTGTCATGTGCAAACAGGAGACTTAATTTAGCTGTTTTTTATCTTTTATAGTGTGTTTTTTAATGTGTTGGGGTGTTTTTAAATTCTGTCTGATGGCCGTGACGATAAAGTTGTCTGTCTGTCTGTCTGTCTGTTCATCTTAAATGTGTAAAGATAAAGATGTGTGCAAATGAAAAATCATGTGTGGATTCTGCAGTATGTGTTTTGTTACCTGTCCGTTACAGATGGCATCAGCTACGTAAACGTGTCCATCCACACAACATTCTATGAACTCCATGTTGTTCTCTGTCAGAGTACCCGTCTTATCTGTAAACACATACTCCACCTAGAAAGCATGCAAAATGAGGCTTAGTGTGCACCTGTATATTTTAAGGAGTGGAAATGTCAAATACTCTGTTGTATGGTTGGATTCCTGTGCGTATTGACCTGTCCCAGCTCCTCATTCAGGTCTGATGTGTTGACCACGGCTCTCTCCCCCAGCTCCTCGTCAAACATCTCATCATCCCACATGATAAAGTACGAGCCCAGGAACTTCTGCATCTCCACAGTGACGTACATGGACACGGGGATGATGTAGTTGAAAAGAACCATGAAGGCTAAGAAGTCTGTGAATGCCCTGATCATCTGAGGATGAGGAGGAGACAGAGTTTTAAACCAGATCAAGACATTGGAAAACCTCTCTATGGTAATGAGTCTTACTATGTGTCTTTGTCTTTCTGTCTCTGTCCTCTCATTGTACCAGGGTTCGTCCCTGTTGGGATCGGCCTGCCACACATACTTCAGCACCGTGTTGATGAAAGCCTTGCCTATGAGAATGCACAGGTAGACCACCAGGTAGGCATTCATTGACCTGCAGAGGGAGACAAAGAGCACGTGGTGACAAACAGGTTTTTGGTCAATATGTGAATATGGATCACTCTTAGCCAATAACATGAAGTCATCTACCGCACTGCAACTAACAACCATGTTATCAATCTACCTTTTTTTTCCTTGATAATAGACTGTTTATTAAATCCTCATAAATCTCAAACCGATCTCTCCAGAGGTCATGACCCAGAACAATAGCCTAAAACACAAATATTCCTCTTGTTGTAATTTCAGATTTTAATATTCAGATATTCCCTTTACTGATTATCAATGTTTATTTGTTTGTCTTCAAAGATTTTCCTCTTTATACCTGGTCTAATTTTAGTCAAAGGTCATTTTCTCTGCATTTTGTGATTTTTAAGTCGTGCAAAACCTGATCTTGTTTGGTAAAGCACGTAGAGAATGGAAGGTGTTCTATAAATAAATAAACCTGTCTAGTTACAGTACATAATATTAGTATCATACCTTCCCTCCATAGTAGCACCACCTGGTAATAAGCTTAAAACCAAAAATCTCTCAATTATGAGCATACTAACATAAATTGCAAGTGGAAAAACTAAAGTTGTCCACATGTAAAACAAACAAAGCCTGTCATCTATGTACAATGATCAGCGGTCTCATAAGCATTTATCCATATTTGAAAAATTGCCCCAACAATTAATAAAACCTAGTTTAGATAATAGGGTATTGCATTAATTAGATTAGACACTTGCAGAAAGGTAGAACTAGGGCAGTTCATTTAAGTTAATCAGACGCACACTGTAAACAAGTATAAATGTAATCCACCTACAGTACAGTCAGTTCTATCTACAGGCCATCTGGATACAAGACACATCAACGGCAGATGGAAAGAAAGTGATCCAGAGAGACAGAGGCACAGCAGAACCTCAGCCAGTGAAGAAGTGAGGAAATAAACTCAACAGATGGATGATGAGGGAGGACTAAATATGCATGATTTTCTCAACTGGAAGAAATAATACTGCCAAAGACTGAGCTGAGGATATGAATGAGTTACAGTACATAATACATGTGTGAGGGTCTTACTTTTCCACTGCAGATCGTTTCTGAGACTTGGACTGATAGTTGAGAGCCATCTTGGTTTCCATACCAGTGTAGATAGCAACCGCTACAAAACAAAGACATTTGTCAGTTTGGACGATTAAAATCCTAAAAAAAACCAACGCAGCCTGTTCCTTGTAATTGCAGGGTTTTTTTGCAGGTAAGATCATTTCATTGGACTTTACCATAGATGTATTCTGTGTTCTTGAGTGTGGCTCCGCGTAGCAGCAGGTTCTCCGACCCCAGCGGCCTGAAAACATACAACAACTCAAGACAGAATCCTGTTGTTTCTGTACACTAGTCCTATATTAACCCGCTAAAGTTCAAGGATGAATTAAAGACATGAATATATTAGACAAAAAAATTATTGGTTTCCTTACTTTATGTGAAAATAAAGGATTCTGCATCTTAGCCATTTAGTTTTTTTTCCCCCAACAAAGCAAAGGGTTGTGAAAAAAGCATCAGTTTATTCCATCCTTTACATGTGGACCAAAAAAAAAAAGTAAAGCTAATTTGTAACTCTTAAAATTCCTGTCAGTAAGGACTTACGGATCTATGATGTAAGGACAATTTTATTTTCCATCAGCTATTTTCACACATGAAATAGTAACTTGTACAGTATGTGTTGCTCTATTATGTTCTGTTATAGTGTTCTATTATGTTCAGTATATTATTGTCTGTTCTCATAACACTTGTAATGAAAGGGGGACAAAAACAAAGAAACGGGATATTGTCTCCCATTCTAATGATGGAAAGGTGGGTTGTCACAGCGACTCCATGTGATGATCTCAGATTGCTTCAATATGGAAATATAAATTCCTTGCTTAGACAGTATATAAACTTTAATTTACCTGGCCACTGGCTCATTGTCCATGTAGACGTTGATACGACCCACAAATCTGTGAGAGACAGGGCAAAGTCATGGCAATATTAGAATATATAACATATTTTTTTGGTATCTGAGTTTTATTTTTCAGTGTGGTGCATATGCATGTGTTGAACTGACTTGTAGAGGTCTGGCTGTGGTTGTTCACATTCTATGGTGGCGTGGATGGAGTCCACCTCCTTCTCTGTGTTGTACGCTTTGGTGTCCTGGACGGCATAATAAGTCTAGAAGGAAGGGCGAGGAGAAAAATATAAAGAGAATGGACAGGTGAATGAAGACGAAGGCAGAGATTTAGAGGACGAGGAGGTAGAAAGCAAAGGAGGGAGGATGAAGAGACAGTTGCAGGAAACACTAGAACATTTTACAGCTGTGGTATAGAATTATTTAATTTAAAATAACAAATGAGATTTTCCTAAAGTCTACTTGTATTAGAGGAAATAAGCTGTCAGGTTTGATAAAGTAAATCCATATTAAAAACACACACCTTGTGGCTGCTTTCTCCGTCCAGACTGGCCGTAGTAACAAAGCAGGTTCCATCATCTCGAGATGATGAGAGAAGGATGAGGTCACAGGGAAAAGTCTCATCTTCTTTTACATAGACAACATCTCCAACCTGTACCGCAAACATAAACAGTATTTCATTTTAATATTGTAAATACATTATTTAGACTAATTTATTGTAATTTATATTTTAATTTATATCTATCTATCTATCTATCTATCTATCTATCTATCTATCTATCTGCTGCTCTCAGATCACACAGAAGTATACATCTGCATTTACATTGACCCTAATCTGCCACTAATATTCTCATTAGGACAATAAACCAAAAAATACACACTTTATTTATCCATTGAAGTTATCCATTTATGTCTACGAAAACAAGTTGATTTCAATCTAAACAACAAATATATGTATGTAAATACAACTTATGCAACAATCTGAAAGTGAAAGTTTGTGGACATTTGTTTACGTGGGATCACAAAGAAATCATTTGCGTTGGATTAGCATGAATAGATGCTTTCTTAATTCACTAAGGATTGTTTTTTCCCTCTGAAGCCAAACTTTTTATCTCTTAAATGATTGTGAGTTCATGCAATCTCTCACTTAACCCTTCATGCATAACATATTGAATCTGCATCTTAACAGTGGACAAGTGGAATAGTTGTGATTCAGATGTACAGTATTTGAAAGACGCCGTTACCCAGATGGTCTTTTAATTATACATACATATAATGAGCTTTAAAAATATCCCTGAATTATATGCAAATATTGAAACTAAACTTATGGTTAATTATGGTGCATGAGCTGAAATCTAACATACACTGAAACAAAAACAGACACTGGGCAGTACCATGTCTGACTCTTAGCTCATTAGTATCAATGATGTACTTTCTACTAATGCAGTTTGTCTAACAAGCCGTCCTTCTGCTTCACCACCTGTAAACGTTGGTGGCTCAGCCAACAGTCGCTTACATCTGCTCTCTCTAAGCACCGTTTATCCGTCAGGAGATCCTCTGTGTCTGTTATGTTAGATGTAATTTCACTCGCTGAATGTGTTACATAATAACATACAGTAATGCAACTGACTCTAATTGCTCTCAAATGTCAGCCTGTGCACATGTTTTCACGTGGCTTAGTAGCGGGAAAATCCCCTAGGTTGAGCTCTCCATGTTATGTGGGTCGAAATGATTTATCTGGTTACACACATACAAACTTACCCTGAGCTTACGACTTTGCTTGCGGACCACTTTCCCATGCTGCACCACGTGGACAGGACACTGGTTGACGGCATTGTCTGCTTTGTGTCTCAGCCAGTCCTCATAACCCTGCCAGGGAAACAAGTGAGAGTTTATACCTTTATTCACAACCCTTTTAAGACTGCCATAACAACAGGCCGCCTTGGTGTCTTCATGTTGTCTTTGCAATACAAGTATCAGAAAATGTCTTTTTTGCCAGTTATTTTGCACCTTTGTTTTCAGGAAGAACTTATCTTTCAGTATCTGTCCATTATGCTTAAAACAGTGTGTTTTAGTAAAAAAGAAAAAAACAGACTTTTTTTAGGGTTAGGGTTCAGTTTTTAGCATATTTATTATCAGAAACAACTGTAAATGTCCATAATGAAAGTTTTTGAGATTGCATTAATAAACTTTCAACTATTTTACATCTGCTCAAACATGCTTTTTGGTCTTGACCATTCAGTATCCATATTATGGCTTCATAATTTATTGTTATTTCCAGACGTTTTTTATCCTGTGTGGAAGTCTCTGAAACAGTTCCTTTCTACTTGTAATAGAGTCCCACATTGCTGCTGTAAAGTGTTATATAATGTTGGAAAGGTCAGGATCTCAGCTTTCTGATGTCATTTGAATTTTGTGGATAGCACAAAGAGTTCAGGAGTTACAGTAATGTCAGTGCTGTAAAGTGCAAAATGTAGCGCCGGAGAGATTGCTGTTGTTAAAGGGTTAATACTTCTACACATCAAGTTCAATGAATATAAAACCTTAAAAACCTTACCTGTTTAATGGCGGTTACAGTGATGACAAAGAAGAGTGGCAGCCCACTAGTGACTGGACTGGTAGGAGTGTCGATGATCAACTGATGTAAAACAGACACAGAAAACTGAATGAATCACATAACTTCAGGAGAAATACATCAACAATAAATATAAAGAGTTCCGGTTGAAGGATCAATGGAGTAAGACGTGACTTTTAAGGCTCCTGCAACAAGCCTAAAAATAAATATTAAAACAATTAAATATAAAAACCGAGTCCTATACTACTCCTACTAAACTAAAATGAACTCAGACACTTGTTTTTATGTTATTCCCTACAAAATAGAGAACTGAAGAGGTCCTTTTGCAGGATTTGCTATCATTTACAATAACTACTGTACATAAAAGCAGCTCATCGACTACTAAAAGTTTAGGTTTTTTTCTCCCCCTATTATACTACCATAATTCCTCAAATAAAAACAGGTATTCAGTTAAAAGCTGTGACTCCAGTAAGTAATATTTCTCGTAAAATGATGCAGAAACTAGAGGCCTTTTTATCTGACACGGATAAAGTGTTGAGTTTTAATGTTTAACTCCATTTTTTGTTTAAATAGTGTAAATTGGTAAATAAATGATGGCTAAAACAAGGTGTATAAATAACCACTCCTATTTCTCAAAGAGAGTTTTCTTCACTTAATGTAGTTTTAAAAATGTCATGATTTGAGGAAATACAGTAATGAGAGAAAAAAATCCAAATTTGGTGAATGAAATATCTTTAAAAAACAAACAAAATTAGACAATATCCAACACATTACTAATGCACATCTTTAGCAGTATTAGCTCCCAAAGACCCAAAAGCATCTACTGATCTAAAATGTTTAATAACCTGAAACGTAATCCTATCAGTGAAATAATTCAGGTAAAATGCAATTTCTCAGCTTTTCATTTTCTGTGTAGTGAACATTGAAACATTGTCTTCTGCAGCCTTGGATCACCAATAAAACCCATGTAGTTTGACAGATAACAGTGGTTTTGGACTCTTTTTAAAAATAGATTTATTATATATTTTTTCTTGAAAAAGTCATGTTTACTTCAATTTTCTCTGTTTTGATGTGATAACCATTGAATTTACTGAGCTTTTATTAATACCTCCATGGTAAGTAAATTAAATATAGGGAACCTGATTTTCGCTGGAAAATTCCAAGGATAATATTATAATGAATGGTGATAAATCACTTGGTAATGGTAAAAAGTTAAGTTAAAAGTTTCATTATACTATACCATATTATACAACAACATACTAATACCCTTAAAATGCAGGCATGTTAATTTCTCACCTGAACTAGAAATATGATGAGAAAGTAGAAATTGGCGACTCTTCTGAACTGCTCAAACATATTCTTTGGGATGAAGTTCCAAAACGTGTACTAGAAATACAAAAACAAATTCAGTCATACATAGAAAGACCTGCACTTTGGATAATGGATATGAACAAGTAAAAACAAGATTTTAAAACAAGGTTCAAGGTGACATGACGAAGACAAGAAGAAGCTCTTTGCAGAAATTGAAGTGTGTGTAGGACAAAAATGACATGGCACGAAAGGCACGAGGAGGCATTAAACTATTAGGAGATGTTGTAAATGTGTCTGACCTTGGAGGAGACTATTCTGTTGTCGGGGAATCTCTGTTGTATGTAGGCCTCAGTTCCTGCAGGAGGCTCTTTGTGTCCAATGTAAACTGTCCTGCTGTCCACCCAGTTCTCCTCACCAACACACTGCAAAGAAAAAAAAAAAAAACATATTTGAGGATGTGTTGGAGCATAAAGATTTCATATTCAAGTGAGTTAGTCCTGCAAATAAGGTGTTAACAGTCTTCTGATTAACAGTTTCTTCTAGAAAATATATCAAAATTGTAAAACCACTGGTGTAAAGTCCAAGAGCGACAAGTTTTTACCTGTTTAACTCAATCATCAATCCAAAACCCAAAGATTTTCAGTTTTACATGACTAACACCATACTCAATAGTTGAACTGCCGGTGTGTGTCATGTCATTTACAATTAGAGGTCGACCGATAAGGGGGTTTTCTAAGGCCGTTGCAGATTTTTTAAAATTAGGTCAGCCGATGGCCGATATCTACAGCAGATATTTAGGCCGATATTTAAGGCCGATTTTTTTTTTTTTTTTAAAGCACATTGACCGTAAAATACAATTGAAACACTCAGATAAGATTTTTATGCATCAATATAAATGAAATTATTAATACACAGTACTCTTTTAACATTTATTGAACTTCAAATGCTGCCCACACAGATGCCTGATCAAATATCTTACAACATTTTTACAACTGATCAAATATCGGCTTTCAAAAAATAATTAAGGCTGATGACCGATATATTGAAAAAAATATATATATATCGGCCCGTCTACCTCTATTTACAATTCAGTTATTAGTATTTTTAGAGTTTTTGTGTTGTGTGCAATCAAACATTCATATAGAGTTTCATACAAAGTAACAAATCCACAGAGATCCTGATCCACTATGAATCAAGCACTTCATCTCACACAGATTCCCAGAGTTACAATGCATGAGTAATTTGTCCTCAATGAATGACAGGTTTTGTTACCACAGATACAGAGTCCTGCATGTGACTCAGACTGGAATGCTGATACCCATACACATATATACACACACACACACACATCCTTTCACTCAAACAAACTGATAACACACCTGTAACCAGTGTCGTTTTCTTTCATTTTATCTATTTTTATTAAACTAGTAGAGATTTAACTAAAATATTCAGCATGTGACAACAATTCCATCACTGTTGCAATATTTTTTTGAAAAATCAGCTACATCTAACTAAAAATACACCAAATTCAACCCGCCATAGACAATGAGCATACAACTTTGGAAGTAATTATTAAATTATTGTGACAACAAAGTCAAGTCACCATTTGTTATAAACTTAAAAAGACTTAATTATAAAACTGTCAGGGTTATCTTATGTGATACAAAACTATGTTTAACATTGCAAATTTCATGTAGAAGTAAGCTATATTTTTGATTAGTTACATGAACACTAAATTCCCTCAGTCACAAGTAACATATAAATCAACATCTGATACTAAAAATAGTATGAAACATTTAATATTCCAAAAACAGAACTACATAACTATACAAAAAAAAATATAAATGGTCAAAGAATTATTTCCAAAGCCATCTAAAAACTGTCAACCACAATGTTCAACCAGTAAATAAACATTGTTAATACATAAAGTGGTGGTGGTGGGGAGGGGGCTGCAACCACTTGAAATAATGCGTATTTCACATATTCAGCATTTAATGACCAACATAATGAATATATGTGGGGACACTCCTCCCATTTCCAGTTAATTTAAGCACCCCACATCCAGCAAATACCCAAAAATAATAGAAAGCTAACGGGTAAGCCACTTATAAAAGCCATAAAACTGGAAAACAGTTTCTTAGTTCATGAAAAAAATCCTTTTTTTATCAATATGTAATGGATTACCTTACATTTTTTGTGCAGCAGTCCAGTGAATGCAGCCTTGAAAGCAAACATTCCTACAGGTGAGTCACATTGTGCTAATCACTGACCAGTCCAAAAAAGGAGTGAATGAACAGGCTGTATCACTACACACATCACACACAACACTAGTCATGTGTTTAATGAACAAACCAAAGACTGACCAAGCATATTAATGGTAGTTGTGTTCTTTAGGAAAAAAAACAGTGTTGAAGTCTAATGCTCTGCTTTGGGTCAGATCTTTGTTTAAAGCATTTAAATAGGACTGAACTTGCACAGAAAGCACACACACACAATAGGCTTTCATGCATTTAAGGGGATTTAAGTTGACTTCTGTGGGGTTTGATACAGTGGGGTATTACTCTAACCTCACCCCAACCCTGAAATAAGACAAGATTTAACCCCCGTATTCAATCATTTACATTGTGTGGTCCTGAATTATCTCCACACAGTGTGAGTAGGTATTTATCATAACATACAATTGAGCATCTGATGTGCAATATGTTTGATAAGGGATCAGTGCAATAACAGAATGTATGCGTGTGAGTGATGGGTTTCTGCTTGTGTTTTTTTTTACCTATTTATTTTAGCTGCTTTTATTTGTGTGTTTATAGTAGATTGTATATATGATGCACAGATTGTATGGCACTTTTAAATTTTGCTGTACTTGCTACAATGACAATAAAGATATTCTGTTCTATTCTATTCTATTCTAACATGGACCCTTGAAGGGAATCAAGTGGAATCAAATCAAGTCCAGTGCCCCTCATCAGATGCATTATTTTCTATCATAAGGTGAATTTTTGTTTTTATTTCAATTTGTGCATAGTCACATATAGACACTGAAAATCTGAAAAAGGCCCTGAACTATACCAATATAGGATTAGATGAGGTAAATGTGAGTAAGTGCAATGGAAATGGATATAGTGTGTAAGTGTGTGTGTCTCAGTGTTCACTAATTTAATACAAGAAACAAACAAATCAGGAATGAAGAGCTTGTGTAAAAGTCTGAAACGTTATGAAATCCATCTGTGTGAGTTGTAGTTTGAGGGTGAAAACTAAAACAGTCTCCAGGTTTTCTGAAAAAAATACCTGCATCTATCATCTCAAACAGCTTATGTGTTATTGTATGAAACAGTAATTATTTTTTTATTACTATTATTAATTTTATTTCACATTGTTTGCTTTTGCACTATCTTGTTTTTTGCACTAGCCTTATTTTTTTCTTGCACTTTATTCTGTTGCTGCCTTGACTGTTGAATTTCCCCATTGTGTGATCAATAAAGTCTAATTTTACATCTAACTGTTAAAACTTAAACCATGATGATGATGAACAATAGTGGGTGGAAATACATATAAATGTGCATTTATGTCTGCAGATTTTCTGAAACTTGTTAAAATTTGCAAAACATTAGGATGTAATGCAGTCTATAGTCAAAGTAGTGACTTAAGCAGTGAAATACTTCCTACTGATCCACAACAGCAGCTGTCAGTCACAACAATTACAAACACACTGTTTGTCTCTTAATTCACCTGTAAATCATCTGTCTGTTAGCTAAAGAGAGGCGACACTAATCTGTGGTCATGAATGAGATTGAGTGTGTGTGTGTGTGTGTGTGTGTGTGTGTGTGTGTGTGGGGTGGGGGG
>JAPQRQ010000013.1:3253847-3270209 GCA_037367365.1 Apogon talboti | reverse complement strand
GGGGGGGGGCTGCGTGGCCCAGTTTCCATGCACTCACTCAAATAAACTGGTTAACTGGCTGATTATCTAGTTTAAGGTGGGAGGCTATTTATAATCTGCGACCTCCACTTATCTGTGTGAGAGCAAAGGAAACCTGAAGTGAAGAAAAGCTGGTGTACAAATGAAAAGTGATCTGGTCCACATGCATAAAATATGCCATCCTCACTTCTTTACCTCTTTGAAGGTCAGTGTTTGTACTGAACTGAGTCCGATACTGCTCATACAGTAATACCAGCTGCTATATATTATATATCATTTCAGAGAAGCCGCTCACGGACTGGCTGAGATCTGATTTTCAGTGAAGGAGAAGATGAACACCAGATCACATGGACAGGTTGCCAGCGCCGTCGCCCACACAGCGTTAACTGTTCCTCTTCTTCTCCCCCACCTGCCTGCTCCGTCTGCCTCAGTAAAAACACACTTCTTACACACTTCCTGTAGACTGTCACACACACCGGAACACACAAGCAGTTACCCTGCTGTACTGGGATTAAATACTGTTGATAGTATATGCATTTCATGTGCAATATTTCACACTGAAGCTGGTCTTTGTCTGCTGTTGTGGTTTGATATCATATGACTGTACATCGTCATGTGTCACATTACATACTGTACACGAAGTGACAGAAACACTGCAGCTACTGACTGGTGGTAGAGGACTGAGGGGTGGGATTTTTCATGGCTGAATCATTTGCCTTTTATTTCACTGAATAAGCCTGTAACCTTACCTATAAAATGTCAGAAAACAAACAGCCCAATGAGATATATTCATATAGTCTTTTAACTCCAAGTCCAGTTAATGATTTTAGCTCATTTTAGTTAACTAACTTGGCACCAATAAGATGTTTTCCAAACTACTGGTATCAACTGAGTTTGGTTCCACTACTAAACAGTGACTAAAATCTAAATCTGAGTTTGAGGAAAAATAATCACACCTGGAGTTGATAGATTTTTGACATTTAGTCTGATGTTCAGTTCCCAGTTTGATTCATTACCTTGAATTTGATGTTGAATGATGTAATTCATTTGTTTATTCATTTATATATTTATTACTTAGATCTTCATTTCAACCATTGTACTAACCAATCTAGCAAATTAAAGTCAAAGAGTCAAATCCAACAGTGTCGAATTTTGCTCAAGGCTATCAGTATTTTATCCACCTTTCTAAATACCCTATCAGTCAACCTTTAAAGAATAACAAATAAAAGGAATAAATCCTCACAATTGAAAAGATACAACATTAATTTAGGAAGTGTTACAACGAAAGCAATATCCAAGTATGACATTGCAGCGCTCATTCTGTACATTTCTGGAAAATTTTAAGAGGAATCTTTAATGAAGTTCAGTACATTACTTAGTATAAATCAGTGCTATTTAAATAAATGTTAATAGTTGGATGATGTCTCAATCTTAAAATGTAATCATATGATCAGCTTTTTTTTTTTACATCAATAAACATATAAATAACAGGTTATTGGGTAAATGCACGTGTGGTTCATTGTAAAACTTTTAAAATTAATTAATAAAAAAAAGCATTCAGTGTCACAGATACACAACTATTTTACTTTGGAGATGCACTGATTGCAAAATACTGACTCAATACTGCTGTCAATATTTAAAATAACAATTTAAGCCCATAGGTGATATAATCCTGTTCACTTATTTTGTTTTTGTTGTATTTATCCCCTGTTTAATGCCAGTTTTAAGCCTTTCAGCCCTTCATTACTTTATCTTTGAAAGAGCAGATATATGCAGATGCTGATACCAGTGAATATCAGCTGATACCAATGGTCAGCTCATTTATTGGATCATATCTAGTTTCCCTACTTTATGAATGATTATTTTGGGTCTCTTGTAGCTATAGTAAAGTTATTGCAGTGATGTCAGACTGAAAAAAATGTAAAACTACAGAGTTTTAGGTCAAACAACAGGAAATGAAACCATCAAAAACAGCCTCAGACTCCAGACACAAGAGGAAAACTTGCCAAGATTCGTGGGTTGTGATTCTTCCCTAAAAGTTCCTCCTATGATCTTATGGACAGATCGCCAAGCCATAGTGTTCATAAATAAACTTTGTAATCTCTGCCCTAATTGACAGAAATCAAATAAAAATAGAAAAGCACAAGATAGTTTAATTGATGGTGTTTTTCGTCTGTGAGAAAGAAACAAGAGAAATCTGTGGAAAACACGGGCATTGTTTATCTGTCACAGGGTATGCATATGAGATGCTGGTAATTGACAGCATCATCCTAAAGTTGCTGTAGCTTCAGTGTAATTCAGTTATGACATAAATCCATGTCACTCAACATTAGTCATCACTAAAAGTATCCATTCACTGGATCTATCTGAGAGTCAGCGAGCCTCCCTTTTACTGTCATCATGTCCATTGTATCAGTAATGCAGCTTTATTGGCTTTCTCACCTCTTTCCTCTCCATCTCTCACCACAACCTGGATGGCCTCTAAGCCGACAACCTCTCTTTTATTGATTATATTTAGCTTTCATCCGGATTCAAGCTTTTTACATGAAAGCCTGTCTGTGTTTAATCAAATAAAATTGCATCTTTACAAAATAAAAGCGAAGCCTATAAAATAAAAGTGGCCCGTATTAGCGCAGGCCTTCAGCCTTTGGATGTAACTTGAGTCTTTGGGCTATTCTGAACCTTGATAATCACTTTTAGTAGCGTTTCACGTTTCAGGACGCGGCAGGTTTCAGGGGTGTATTTATAGTTGGAAGGGAAACATTTGTGGTCAGGAGAGAGGGATGGAGAGAGCTGGCAGGCTTTGTTTCTGTCTGCCTCACTCAGCAGCCACATCCACTTTCCTCAGAGTCGTGTTAGTAGAAAGCATGGGCAGCCTTTTAGAGCCATGGACCAACACATCCCTCTAACATCAAACATGTATGAGGGCAGGCTCACGGACATGAGGGGACACAATGGTACCTCTATAGTCACTGGTCCATGGGTTATATTTAGATAAGACCAGCCTCTCTTCTATTGTTTTCTTCATGTGTGTAGGTGTCAGCGATCTGACCAAAAGATCAGATCACAATGAATTTGAATGAATTAAACAGTGTACAATGTACTGTCGACACACAGACTAGAAGTAGAAGATGGATTTCTCAAGTTGCACAATTCAAATGCAAGTTAACATTACAGATACCAATAGTTGTTCTTCTGGATGGCATTAAATAATGACTAATACCTGTGTTTAATGAATAATTTACAATATACTTTTAAAAAGAGTTGTATTTATTCATTCATTCATTCATATACTTTCCGAAACGTTTAACTCCTCATGAGGATTGTGGGGAAGCCAATCCCAGCTACACCCAGGACATCTCACCAGTTCATTCCAAGGCTGACGTATAATTATAAGATACTGGACAAAAGTGATACTGCAATATTTTGCTTCTATATGTATGACAATAAGAAAAAATACATTAATTTTAGAGGAGATGATGTGATGATTTTTGTACAGAGGTGTATCTGTGTATGAATTTGGACTGGATGTTCTCTTAGATCATTAGCAATCTTAGTTCATCAAATAAACTACTTGTCAAAGGGATCGTGCAGATCAGGTCATTAAAAAAATAAATAAAAGGCCTGTCAAAACTTTCCTATTAACCAAATGTTAGCTTATTTATGAGTGTAAATACAGTAGTTCACTGAGACGCTGCACTAAACTTAAGGATTTGTAGCATTAACGTCACTAACACAAGTTGTTACTCTTAAAGTCGACTGTTTGCATCCATTACAGAATCTGCCAAGATAGCGTATGCACTAATACTGGTCCAGGTATATTCGATACATACTGAGGAACCTTTGGCAAGCACTTATTGACCATTATGCCTGTTGTCGCAAATTTGCATCATCCCCAAATTTTGATCTATTTCATGTACTACAGTCAATATTAACAGTCGCCACTTAATTTAGCATCTGATTGAAAGTAAAAACATAAATCATTTATTTTTTTATATATTTATACATAAATTCAGACATTAAGAGATTAACTACTGCCTACTCTAAGTTGTGCGGTCTTAGTCTGCGTTAGCTTGCAGAGTTTATGTAACATGTTGTTTTGATGTTGCTGATGAAATAATAATGGAGAATTATTTTGAGCCTTAAATGCAAGAGTTATATTAGAGTGATTCATTATAAAACTATGCCAGGAGAAATTAGGTCGCAGTTGTGTGTACAGGTGAATGCAGTCTCTGGTTACTTGATTGGATATTATCAAAACTGTAATAATTTCAGTCCAAAACAGCTTAGAGTCAGATACCAATAACAAAAAGTCAGACAAAGCCTCCAGAAACCAGAAGAAAGCCAGAGGAAAACTTTGTGACATACTTTGTGGATTGTGATTTTGCCTCAACAGATAATCATATGATCTTCTGGCCTGATGACCCAGCCTTAGTAGAACACAACATCATAAGAAACATGAAAAACAACTACGGCATGACACTGGTAAAGGTATGTTAAATTGTTTATCTTTGCTACAGATGATCCACCATTTTGTTTACACAGACGTCGTTCCGGAATAAAGGCGAAATATTCCCATGACAGAAGTGCTGTGTAAAAGGGGCTATAGATTTGACTGAAAAAGTCACTTTTTCTTCAGTTTTCTATTTTGACTTAATAACCTTTGAATTTACTCTGAGTTTTAATAAACATCTACATGATCAGTGAATTAAATATAGGAAAATACAGAAATCAAATCAAATCAAATTATCAAATTTTATTTATATAGTGCCAAATCATAACAGAAGTTATCAAATTATTAAAATACAGGATTTACACTGAAAAATGCAATAAAATATAATAAAATTAATTTGGGAACTGCCATAAAAGTAGCTCTGGGTCTTTATGGGTTAAAGTAGGAGTGAAATTCATGAGTGTATGTAAAGCTAAACCTGTTAATGCTATTTTAAAAGACACTGTAGTCCCTTATCTTGCAGTGCTCCATCTGTGTTTCCTGTCAGATTTGCTATGTATAGTAACCACGCCATTTTCTACTCTTTCTTCTATTATCTGGGCTTTCTATGAAGATTAAAACTAATACAAGCACCATTTGCCTTCAGCCATCTCATCTTACCGATTAAATCTAAATGTGTTAACATTTACAAGATGAGGCTGTTAAATCACACTTAGTATTGCTAAAACAACCATCACTAAGCACCAGAGCCACAGACTGAAGTCCTGCTGAGATGAGAAACAGAGGACCATATTGTAAACAGGAAGAAACCGACCCGCCCACTCACTCAGAGCACATGCTTCCTGAAACAAGCTGCAAACCTCCGTCCACCCCCAACCCTTCCATGACCACCAGAGACACACAGAAGGACATGGATTAGGAGCCAGAGAAACAAACAACAACATTATCAGAGACAAAGCATCAAGATAAAAACTGCATAAATCCACCTTAACTCACATTGTTTAGTCTTCTATTTACCATCATCAGCATTTTGATCAAACAAGCACCACAGGCTTTGAAGAGCTTTGAAGAAATGCTGCGGGTTTCTAATGTCTGAGATTATGCATACATCTATTTTTATTTCTATGGAGGAAAATACACTAATCATAACATAACTGTGAGTGAGCAAATGAATGAAAACATTTCATGATGGGGGTTTCATCTTCATGTGGAGAGAAGTGACAATTCAACAAAAAAAAAAAATCTGAATAAATGAGTAGAAATGTATAATGGATTCAGACACTTCCACACAGGTGCACTGCATGGTCCTGTTATGGCTGAATCAAAATGGCAAGAGGAAAATATGGATGTGACTTTGAAGGGAGGTTCATTGTTGGACGACTGCTCAGCTGAAGAGTGTTTCAGTGGGGGCAGTGACTTAAGTGCTTGTAGATCTGTGGGAAAGACATCAGTAAATGGGCCAAGGTAGGAAACTGTGGTCGGCAGCATATATTTTATGAGTGTGACGCTTGTGCATTAGTACAATATGTGCATCCAAACAGAGCTGCAACTCCTTTCCAGGTGTAACTATAGGATGTGATCAGAAGGTACAGTCCGTCCGTAGTGACATATACAGTAGTGATATTAGACTAGAAGAAAAGAACTAAACTTACACCTGTTGTCCTGCTAAATCATTTTTTATACCTGTACAGTATTTGTTTATTGGGTTATAGATTATCATTGAATTTAAAATTTATAGCTGCGTTTATTTCACAAATTTAAAGCTGCGTTTATTTCACAAAACTGGGAGGTTATTTTACATGCACATTGTTATTACACTATTCTTCTAAATGTGAAGTAAATATGAGGACATGCATACAGCACATTTGGAAAATTCAACTTTTACTGCAGGTTTTGACTCGCTGCCTCTCTTTACAGTCATATAGAGCAAGGACAAAGACGGAAGGTGAAACTGCTACAGTTAAATATACAGAGGAACATGACAGAGGAACTTATTAGACTTATGGACATGAGCAAGTACTGAAAAGTGTAAATGAACAAAAAATTTAAAAAATGATCCGATTGTTCTGAAAATTGTTATTGCATTCATTAAATAAAGTCATTAAACCCAGCTGTAACTGCATTTGGCTGTTATGCAGAGATAATAGTTCATAGAATGTAATAATTTTCCAACCAGAGGGTTTTTGCTACATCTTTGCTGCAGCAACCAAGCTACATTAGGCACCACCTAATCCTAACTGCTATAAATCATATATCAGTGTGAAGAGAATCAAATCACAGCTGCACAATTTATCAAACCACAACTGTAATCGTAATATCATCCTGTGTGATTATAATCTCAAAAGGGGACACCAAACAGGACTCTTTTTATTTGCTGTTATTTTGGATTTAGTGGCACTGAGCAGAGTGAATGAAAGACCTAAGATTCTTTAGCTTTGTGTTTTGTATGTTTTTATTCTAGTTTAAGTTTGTATGTTTGACTTCTATGTGAGTCATCTGAACATGTTCCTTGATCACAGGCAAAACCAAAATCACTACAGTCTCCAGTAACCATAATATGTCTTTTTCAACAAGTTTTATAGTCCTAATCAAAACTTTAAAAAAAGAAGAAACCTTCCAACCTATAATAGTTGACTTCTGACTATTGGCGCAGGTGTTGTGAGCTTTTGTTCACAAGTAAAGTAAGGAATAATGGGAGAAAATAATATGGAAAAGAGACAACCCTGAATCAGGAACAAGAATTAAAGAAATATAGAAGTTGTGTAATGAAGCAATCCATTAAATAAGTTTAGGATGAGAGAAGTTATAACACAAGTTTGCTGTTTTATGATATTTTAGAAACTGAACAATTGTTCAATTTATAATATTACAGCCTAAAAAGTAGATCAATTAATTGCCAAAATAATGCTAAAATTAATCAATAATTAAATTAATTGTTGGTTTTAGCTGTAAAGTCTGCAGAGAGAGAAAAAGCCAACCATGTTTTCCTCACAGTTTCAATAAAAGCCAAAACTAAAAGACATTTTTATATTCAAGTGGACACTATGTGAACTAGCCCTGTCAGATGCTCCCTGTACCAACTGTAGCATCTACAACATATAAACCTAACACACATCAACAGTGTTCAGTCTGTGCAATAACAGAGTGATAAAAGATGCCTGCCAAGTAAAGATAACATTTACAGAGAGCAGAATCACTGCTCTCCACTGATGACGAGTGTTTGTGTGCAGCTCTAAAGACTGAGTTGTTCGACCAATCCTAAAGTGTTTTATCTCCTACTCAGAACAGGAAGCACTAAGAATGAGTCTCAAAAAAAAAAAGCTAAGGACGACAACCTGCTCTCTGCGATACAGCTGATGAACGCACACACTTCACACGCTTCTAAATGCAGTGTCATATATCAGGGCTGCACGTGCAAACACACTCAAAGCTTTACGTTATCTCGGCTGCCACTGAGTTACAGAGATAAGAGACATCCCATCCTCACTTCTGCATCACTAGACATAAATACAGACGTAGAGTGTGAGTGAGAGGCCTGTTGACGTCTGCACTTTAGATTAAATCCAGAATATTTTGGCTGAGAGGGTGAAAAGAATAAATTAATGCCTGGGGCAGAGATGGCAATTGCAACTGGGTTTAACCCATAAAGACCCAAATATCCACCAGTGACCAAAAGTATCTACTGATATTAAATGTTTAATATCTGTTGATCCACTAATCCTATCAATACATGTCAATAACTGGTGTAAAATACAGTTTGACATCTTTTCATGGTCATCAGATATGACCCATTTGGACGTTCAGAGGCTCTGTAGTGAATGTGGAAACACCGTCATCTTCTACAACATTGATTCACCAGTAAAAGCATGGAGATGGATCAATGACAGTGGATGGAGACACTCAGTATTTGTTAAGTTAATGATAGATTTCACTGAAAAAGTCACCTTTTCTTAAGTTTTCTCTGTTTTTGGTATATTAATCCTCAAATGTACTCTCAGCATGATGATTAAAGTACATGATCAGTAAATTAAATACAGGAAAATACCTCATTTTCACTGAGAAAATGCATAATAGACAGGATAATATTATCATAAATAGCGATAGGCCACTTAAGAAAGATTAAATAGAGAGAAAAATTCCTTTGGGAACGGCCACAACAGTACCACTGGGTCTTTATGGGTTAAATATGGGCAAGTTAGAGCAGACATGACCAAATTCCTTTCTATGAAGAGACATAAAGTCAGTTGGATAAAGGACTGAGAGACAAAAATAAATGAAATATTAAATTAAATTAAAATGTTTCCAATTTTATCTGACTTCTGTAATCTTCATCATTGCACTTTATTTTATGCCCTTATAATAAAACTATGACTCTTTAAGTGATTAATTTCATGACTTTGCAGAGGTAGTTATCAAAACATAAAACATCCTTTAGACAGAAAGTATTGCAACTCAGTGTTTTAGAAAATTAAGTTGAAAAACGGTGGGTCATCTACCTTTATAGCGAGATTAAATATGACTTCAACTTGAATTTGACACAAATACAATACAAATGTCTACAAGAAAGTTTATTTTATTTCTGTAGAAAAAAAGAAATTCACTGCATTTGGCTGATTCAAAGCACCATCTTTAAAACTAATAATGAAAATACCATCTACTTCACATGAGAAACATTTTACATTTATCATTCCCTTTGTTGTGAAAAAACAAGACTGAAGAATATAACAATGAAAAACTAATGAGAGAGTTGGGGGTGGGAACATTATGTACTGTACTGTAAATTAATAGTGAATATGAGCAGCACTGAAGGCATTGCTATAAATCATAAAGCTGGGAGATATATTGAATTAATTTGGTTGATCAAGGTTTAGCTTTCTGAGAATTATGAAAAAATGCCTAAATTGCAAAATCAAGTTTCTTCCACTGAAGATATTTTTGTTCAACAGAACTTCAAACTGCTGCCTGTTAATTTTGTGTCATATATTAATTGTGAATATGTTTCTTCAGTTATATATGGCATGTAGTTTTAGAGTGTTTTTCAATCATAGTTTGTCTTTGCCAGAAAACAATCGGTTAAAGTCATGAATTGACCATAATTTACAGTAATTTAATTTTAATAATATGTTTTGGCTATATCGTCCTACTCCAAATCACACATGTATTAGCTGCAAATCTGTGCTTCATGGTCATGATATTATGGCACTTCCAAAGTCTTCTGGAGGCTAAGTTGGCCAATGAAAGTGATACATATTGAGGCAGTAGAATACATACATGTACATGTACAGTCTTGTGTTTTGTGCACATGGAGCTCCTGTTCTGTGTATCAGCTGTTCAACCTGAGAGGCTATTAAGTAATAAAGTGCTGCACTACAGTTTGCAAACCCACACTATGCTGATAATAAACCACCAGCCAAATGATGTGGACAGTGTACGATTTAATGCCAGCTCACCTGCCCTGCGTACAGTGTTATCTTTATATGTCTATGAGATACTCTGATAAATAGTGTGAGTCATGTGTGACGCTCTGGGTGTGTGTGTGTTACCTGAGTCACAGATTAAATACCAGCTGTGCTCCCCATCTGTCACACAGTCGCTCAGCCTCACCCCGGCCAGCGGACCCACTCCAAATAAGATCATGATAAATCCTCATGTCCACCTTCAAACTGCGCCCTCCACCTTTAACTGTGATCTGTGTCCACACTCATCGGCTCTGTGTGCCTCCTACACAGCTGAGCATTCACAAAAAGCTCAAATCTGGCTGAAAACAGCTGCCAGTATCTGAGCTTGTCTTTCACTCAGTCCAATAAATCTCAGATAAATGTAACGTCATGCAATTTTCAGCTTTTATCAACTTGACTGGGTAATGTTTTCAGTCTGTTTAAGTACGCGGAAGTCCTTATCTGAACTCAAAGATCCATATCAGGACCGGTCATGGCATTTTTCACTGATCATTATCAGCTTTATTAAGCCTGAGTTTACGCTTGATCCTTTGTGTGTTTTACATCTGCTGTCACACAGGTGTCGTAAACGCTGTCAGGGTGTGGCTGAAATGTCAGTGCTGTGGGAATATTTGAAACTGCAAAATAAGAGCAGTCCGACAGCCTCTTGTAATGTCTGCACTGTGAGCATTTCGCAAGCCAAGTAGTAACAGAGCTGCATTCTATGCTAATAATCTGATACAGCACCTAAAAAATAAACACTCAGTGGAATACAGTGAGTTTACTCATGTGACTCAGGAAAAAGCTGCATTGAAGCAACACACCGGAGAACACTTTTAAAGGGAGAGGAGAATTTGTTTTAGTGTAATGTTATACAATGCACATTTGTGATAATATTAAATCATTTTCAGTAACCTCATTTGAGTACTGCAGCGCTCCAAGTGGAAAGACACCTTATAGTTCATTGATTTCTTTATTCTGCTGTGCTTTAAGTGGAATGGTCAGAGCCTTATAAAATAGGTTTAAGTGGTTTACTATTTTGCAATAAATAAAGTTGATTATGAAGCATATACTGGAGATTGGATTGATTTAATATCTTTTAATGTAATGTACTATACAATACCAAGGACAGTTGAATGACTCTTGAGAGTAAAAGACATATGATCAGGGCATCTCTAGTTGATAATGAACATATCAGCAAAATATTCAATAAAAGGTTTCATTTGTTTTCCTACATACTAATAATTAAGCCCAAAAAGATCTGAAGTGGGCCGTACCAATAAAATAATTACAATTAAAATAAGTCAAATTACATTGTGAAAATGTTTACATCTATAAAGCTTTCTTAAAGATGTGAATAACATAAACAACCTGAAATGTCTTAATACAAATAATTGCCTTTTTATACCCACTTTACATCATATTGGTCTGAATGTGACCCCTGAACTAAAATGATTGTTAAAATCTCCTGTGTAATTTTGCATTTCACAAATTCATCCCGTGGGCTGGATTGGACCCTTTGGTGGGCCGGTTTTGGCCCACGGGCCGTACGTTTACCACCTGTGCTGTAGACTCAGCAAAGTGCTTTTGCTGCCTGAACCTGATCATGCACAACACTGGGTATGTGTATGGAAAAATCCTGCTGTTTGTGATCCACCATCCACTCTAATAACCACTTTCCTGTTTGTCATGTGTGGACAACACAGTCACAAAGCCCAACACTTGAGCAAAGTTGTCAGATCAACCATCTGGTTTTGTCTATGCCTTTAATTTTCCTGCAGCCTACGATCACAAAGAGACCTTCTGATTACCAAGTAACAATTATAAACACAGATAAAAGTGTCCTCACGTGACTTTTTGGTGACCACAGAATGCTCACAGATGTGAACTGTCAGAGCAGACAAGGGCAAGACAAAACAGATCCCCACCACATGTCCTCAGTAGTCCTGAAGGATTTAATTGATGTTCTGACAGATTCCTTCAGGGAGGGGTGGCTAGTCATACACCAGAAATTATACTACACCTAAAAAGTGATGCTCCTTACATTCAGAAAGAGATAAACTGGTGACTTTCATATACAGTATGCAGGCCACATCTGGGTCAAAACCGTGACAACTGCCTTAAAAAGCAACTCCAGAGACTCATGCACACAATATCTGTTGTCGTGCTATGAGTGTATGTGTGTGCTCTGGCATTACTATGGCAGCATTACCAGTGATGAGAGGACAGCACACTAATCAGTTAAAACCACGCGGGCCTATAAAGCATACTGTCGGTGTATGTCTGCCTGTCTCTGGGGGATTTAGTGATCTGACCCTTCTAGTCCTCGCTGCTTTGTAACAACACACACACTGATGGCCTGATCACATGAGAGCACTGCTGGTATTAATCAGAGTCTGTAGACCTTACGATTCAGCATTTGCACTGTTGAAACACCAGCTGATATTATCATACCTCTAGTACACCTGCATGTCCTTACAAGCCCTCTCATCTAAAAACAGTGCAAAAAATGGAAAAGCACAGCGAAAAATAAGGATCTAGAAAAGAAAAATAGTCATTTGTTCTAGTGTTAGGTCAGTTTTCTGTGACCTAATAGAAATAATAATAAAAAAACAAAACTTTTTCCCCCATGTTTAATGTAACCACTACAGCAGCCAATGTCCTAACTACTGCTACTACTGCGACTGCTTTCATTGCACCATTATTACTGCATTAGTCACAACCATGCTTCATTTGATTACTGCTGCACAGTAAGCAATGCATCCATTCATTCTGCCGTTAAATCTCCTCTTGCTACAAAACATCCTACTGTAACACTGCTGCTGCTGCTGCTGCTGCTCCTAATCTCCACGTATTTTTGTTTTTTTTTGCTTGGTTTTTACTTAAGGTTTGGTTAATTCAGCAAAATCTATCCCATTAAACCTGAGTAAGCCATCTCAATCAGCGACTCTGCAAAGTAACGATTTGAGTGTGTATTGACCCTGTTTCCTGATTAATGACTAAAGGGGGCAGACGAACGCGACAGGCTGCCATGTAGTGCTACTGTAAGTCTTATGAACTGTCAAATATGCACAGTAACATACCTGATCTTACAGACAGAGGGGTCTCTACTGTAATTCAGTGGCTGTTGGTTATTTGGTTAATAAATGACAGATGTTGTATCATGTATATGTTTTGTGTCCAGAATGTAGTATATGGAAACTGACCCTTAAATCATAATGGCGTTGACATTACAAGTCAGTCAATCAGTGTGTTGTGGGAAAAAAGAAAAAAAAAACCATAAAATTGGAAAATTGATAATGAAATCATTGTTGCTCAGAGACATCACATTTCATTACATCTGAATTTCATTCCTTTGGCTTCTTCTGATTCGTAAAACACAAACACCAGAGGAAAAGAAAGATTAAAAAGGTCTATGAAATACCAGGCCACTCTACACATGAAAAGATCTCATGATTAGGGCTGTGTATTGGAAAGAATCTGGTGATACAGGATCATAATACAATATATCACGATATATCACGATACTAACGAGGCAATTTTTTTTTTTGTTTCTTTTTTTAAAGGTTATTTCTTGGAAAAATTGAATTACACCTGAAATATGCACAATACTAAACAAATTTTTATTTGATCAGAACAGGATCTGATGCTATATCACAAAACTTTCCTCTGTAAAAATTTTAAGTGCAGGATTTGGATAAATAAACATTATAACATGCGGCTTTATCAGTACAAAAAACAAACACACACAAAAAATAAATAAATAAAATTATGTTTTACAGACATTACAGTTCAAGATCCTGCTCAAATGTTCATATTCTACTAGTTGTGAATAGAATGCATAGTGGAGAGTCCCTGAATCCAATATCATAATATTATTTTTGTGCAATTCCAACAAAGGAACTAACAGCTGCCTTTTTCAGACAGTAAAAAGTGCTTTTAGGATGCTTGAAATAATCATTATACAAAACAGAGTTATCAATTTAAAAAAAACTACATGTATGTATATGTAATATCACAATACTACTTTTGCAGTATACAAACAACAGTCAAATACCCATGTTAATATAGAAATAAAAGAATGTGATTAACAAAAAATAAAACCAAAAAACAACAATGAAGCTCTGCCATGTCTGCATTTGAATAAATACAGTATTGTGAAATTAAATATCGTGATATATTGCAAAACCAATCTTTTCTGAAACCCCTACTCATGATACATCTTTGTAGATTTTCAGACATCTTTAAAACACAACACTGGTGTGCTGAGTTCCACTTACAGCCAGTCTTTCTAACTGTTCGGACTGCAATAAGAACGTGGACATCCTGAGTGATTTCAGACCTTGCATTAGAGCTGTCTACATGTGATGGTGATTTATCAGGACAAATGTTAATGCCACGTGAGTCACTATCTGCGGTTACATGGACGACATGTTTTCAACCTGACGGAATTATTCATGATTAGAGATTCCAACTCAACTGTGTTCACGTCAAAATACAGATGTGTGTTTACACAGTCTAATAAAGACAGAACTTTTTTTTTACCACTTCAAAGCATCTAATCTGCCAGAAATATAACAGAAGCATAAGATTTGTTGAGAAAGGTAATCTCATTCAGTTAAAATAAAAGTTTGAGTTGAGGTCCAGTTACAAATTTACTTTGAGACTTTACACCTGCCTTTTCCAAATGTAGGGTTAGGACTCAAAATGGGTTGGGAAACTGTTTTTACTACAACAACATGACAAAAAGAAAATGATGTGACACTGTATAAAAGATGTGACAAGTTAAAATGATGTAAAAGATGCAACCAGACATAAAAATACATTAATGTCATAACAAGATGCTATAAATGACATTAAAAAGTTGGAAACAGTGTCAACATTATGGAAATTTAAGATGAAAAGAAAATGTTTCTAAAATTTGTCCCCAAATAAATATAAAATTCATTTCTTGGGACTCTGAAACAGTTTGAAAACCACTACTTTAGACAATTGAGGTATTCAACAATCCTGAAATCTTTAAAGGTGACCAACGTTGAACACACAGGCCATTTTCACTTTGCTCACAATATAAAGAAATAGTTGGATTTGGTATTTATTTCCCCATTGAAGAGATTATCAGGTTACCATTCTTAATGAATAGATTACATGAGGTATTGTATTCTGATTGAGCTGTCATTTCAGTTATTAATGGAATATTACAGTGGATGGAAGCTCGGCTAATGAGATGATGTGCCCTTAAATAGAAATTCACCTGGTTCCATTACCTCCCATATGTGGGTTAGCAGACTACTATTTTTGAAAGGTGATATGTAATAGGTATTATTTATTCTTGTGTAGCAAAGACTGCTTGTTGTGTGATGATGTACACCACATTGCCGCAGCCTGTTTTATATCTGAGCTGTATTATATGCCGGTGACACAATGCCATCTAATCTCGTCTGACACAGATACACATGTCTGAATGAATGCATCATTATTTCAGAGGCTGTGTTTTATCTTTTACACCTACACACAGTCTGCTCCCAAAAGGCCGGCCCTTCCCGCTGAATCGCTGTTTCCCCCGTTTGATAACCCACTGAAATGGGAGATAAATAGGACGACAGGCACAGCGAGAACAGGAGGCTGGTGTAACCTCTGTGCTTCTGTCAGCTATACAGAGAAATTCATTATCCTGCATTCCACAGAGAATATCTCAACAGGCAACTGGGAATAATAAGCCTGACATACAACGCTGCCTGTATTACTTGTAACTCTAACAATCTGGTCACCCAGAAGGATAAGTATGCATGTATTTTCCTCATATTAGAGTGAGAAAAGCTGCAGTTTAATCATTAAAAACCCTCTTTGCTGAAAACTACTTTAATACCAATTGTGAAGGTGAGTCGATATGGCCACAGATAATATGCCAAGCACTGAGCTTATCTACCGAGCTGAAAAGAAAACCATTGTTGTGGATTTCCTGTGAATAAACACAGTCATTCTTTGGATGTCACAGGAATAAACTTACACACTGAATAGTTGCCTCATTGTGTCGGCACTGAGTTGACTGGAAGAGAGGGCTGAGCGTCACATGATCCCCCATGACTTGACCGAATGCTGCATTCAGGACGCATGGGAATAAAAGTTGCAAAGAGTTGCAAGATGAAGGAATTTAGCACTGCCATCCTCTCTACTACTTGAATTCTTTTACTTCATCATGGCACAAAAATCCTCAACAGCTGCTAGTTTCAGCTTCACATGAGGAATAAATAATCCAGTTTTCCCCGTTATTAGTAAATAAATAAATAAATAATCCCTATAAGCAGTTAACATGAAAGACAATATTCTACTAATATTGTCATATACATGTAGCTATACAAATAACTTTGCATCCCATGGTGATCTTCTTTTAGAACTTTTTTTCATTCCTTCCATCACCTTCATGAAAAGGTCAGTGCTGATGAACTTACC
>JAPQRQ010000013.1:3229334-3245485 GCA_037367365.1 Apogon talboti | reverse complement strand
CTAAGTACCTGGACCAAAGAGTTTGATTTGGTCCAAACCCTAAACATTCTTTACACAAAAATTGAAATTCTCACCTTTATTATTCATACAACATCCTTAAAATGTAAAATCATAGTTATGGATAAAAAAAATTTAAAAATCTACGTTGATATAAAGAAAATCTAAAAAAAAAAAAAAAATCTACGTTGATATAAAGTAGGTTGTAAAATTCAACCTATATTTATTGTGGATATATATATTTTCCCGCTATTACCTATCAGTGATGCAAATTTTTATTTTTCACCAATATGCACATTGAAACTCTTCAAAAAGCTGCTTTGTGTTATTGCTGCTGTTTATTAATTTAAATAAAAAGATTAAAATTATGATTCGTCCATAACATTGAAAAAACTGAAATTTACTATTTGTGCCATGTCTTTCCAGTCTGAACAAAAACAAAAGCCGTGCTGACAGGAAAGTGAAGCAGCCGCCTGCGGAGCAGTGAAACAGTGCCAGGACCTCGTGGCTTAGCGGCAGCCTGTAAATCCTTTAGGTAAAGGGGTTAACCCTGGTGCACTCTGTGGATTGTGGACGGTATGGACAGTATGGGCTGTTAAATGACTAGCACAAGGCCCAGAGCAAACCTGCCGATGTACAAACAAGTGAGCACATTTCCAAACTCATTAGAAGCTGCACAGCAACATGGCTACCCGACAAAATAAAAGGTGGATCCCAATATACAAGCAGGGCTTCCAGCAAAGTTCCCATCAATCTGGAAACCTGTTAATGTATGTTTAAAAACAGCAGGCTTTCACAGAGTAAATGAAACAGGAGGAGTTATATGTTAGTGCCATCACTTGCTAAGTCAAAGCTTTTTAATTGATTTTGTATACTTATACTAACAGATCTATTAATGTCACTAAATCCAACTAAATATTTGCAATTAACGAAAGTTTAACTGTGACAACAATGGCTTCAATTGCATTTTGAAGCAATTTCTCAATATGAAAAAATGCTCTGTTCTGCAATTTTCAACAGAAAAAAGTGTGAATATGTGTGAACATTGGCTAGCTTCGAGGCTATATTATTTAGTTCAGTCAAGGCATCTTTAGGTAACATCAACTAAGTAGCTTTGTGGGCTAATGTATAGTCCAGCAGATGACTATCCCTATAAGTTGACTATCTTTTCAAAGTTTTTGGTTGTAAAATGGGCCAAATTAAGCTACCATTTTGCATTAATTGAGCTTAAGGTGGTGCCACAGAAATATTTAGACACAGCACATGAGATTTTCTCTGGTGGTAAAAACCCTGATTACTTTTTGGTATCCGTATTTCTGACGCTATGCAAATATATGCAATTTCCGCTACTAGAACTAACATTTATGTTTTCCTTTACATGTGGGTGCCATGTGGAATCCCTTCAGACACTCCTGGGTGTCCCTGAATGCCATGCTAAGCAGAGCTGCTGCAGAAAACTCCATAATAAGCTCCAGGACGTCAGTGCTCATTGTCAGCCTGTCTTCTCGTGAATTATTGAAAACTAGACAGGGCCCAGGAGTTCATGTGATCCGCTGGCCTCTGCGTCACCTGCCTACTACTCTATTCCACCTCCTCACTTACTAGCCTGCATGAGGTAACAGAGATCACCAGTCATTCACTGAGCATTTATTGTTTCCCTGTATACACAGATCAGCTTGGTGTTAGATTAACACGCTTCATGTGCAACCTGCTGCTGGACTGTGAATAGGCATGTAATAGCAAATAAGTACCCGATGGCAATGCAATAAAAAGGGAAACAAGTAGAAAGAAAACACAGCAGGTGGAGTTTAAGCAGTAGGAGATCAGGCTTAGATTTGAAAGTATAGCTGTAAACTGGATTAAGTGGGTGAAGGCATAGTGAACACCAGTAACCCTTTAATCCACTGTGTGAAGACAGGAAGTCAAACAGAGCCAGGGGAGCGCCACTTCCTGTTCATAAGAGCAGATGAATCAGCAGCAGAGGAATGCAATCTGGTAGCTTTAACACACACACACCTCCACATACTAACATACTTTGTCATGAGCTTCATTCGCAGCTGCAAACTAACACTGCAGCTGCTGATTTTGCATTACATAATCCAATAAAGACATATGTAAATGGAGCTTTTTAATCAATGCCCAGAGGCTACATTTAGTTTCATTATTACCAAAGTCAGTGTGGATTAATCACCTGAACCACATGTACCTTTTTATACAAGTATGAATCTACTCTTTATAGTCTTGATTCTATTTCTATTGGTTTTACTGGCTATTTTCTAATTCTAAATTTATTAATTTTTTTGTTTGTTTACACTGAATTTACTTAGTATGATTGAGATACTCAGTTCAAAAGAAATGACGTGCACTCAGTTAAAAAAAAATGACATAATATTTATTTTTGACCATCAGGAAATAAGTTTCACTTCATTTCTTCACTTCTTTCCAAACAGTATTTGTTGTGTTAGTGAAAGACAATAAAAGGAACTATAGTAACAACACCTCACTGTCACAGTAAAATAAGGTTAGAAAAAGATGCAGAGATAGACAAACTGAGTGGCACTGAATGGGAAGTCGGTCAAATGTTAAAAGATGTTTTTCTCTTGTAATTGTAAGTCGTAGTGTAAGTTTTACTGATCAAATAAAATTAGAAATTTCAACATCACACTGGTCTTTGGAAAATGATCTGATATTTTCTCTACTTTCTGATATTTTTGGACAAGATAAAATATTAAAAATTACAAAATGTGAACAAAAACTGAGTAAAGAGTAATGTAAAAAGAGGAACTGTGAGCGGATTGTAACTTCACTTGCACCTGGAAGTTTATAATAAAATATAAAATGTATATATAAACAAAACAAGGCACAGCTGACAAAAGCAAACTGTAAATTAATGGTTAAACTATATCATAAAGCTTTCTGTGACACTAGATGTGACAGTGGACATACAATGTGACAAGACATGACAGTGAAGACTGTGGCAACTACCAGTGACCCTCAGACTCCCCTTCCATAAAAAAAAGGAAATGAGCCCACACGGTGGACAGTACAAGTTCACTTGTCACTGTGATTACATGTTGTTCTCACTCAGGCTGGACAGGAGCGAGAGTCACAAAGATTACAACTCTACATGGTAGAGTTTAATAGAAAGCTAGATGCTTACATAACATTTAGGCCAGTTTACCTAATGAGAGGAGGCAGCGACTAAAGACACATGATTACAAGACCAAGCTGCAACTACAGCTACCATTCTGTCATCAGCTTCAAACCAGTTTAATATGACGCCTAGCATTGGACTGAACTGATACAATGAATTTCACTACAAGAGGCTGCTGAGTATAAATGAACTGGCCAATAATGAAAGTGGAGACATTCCTGACCATTTGGTAGAGGTAACCCACTTGACAATCACAAATAAACACTAAATAACGAGAAGAAGAAGTAGGAGCGAGGCAGTGTCTCCAACACTGGCACAGCTCTAATAAAGTACAGACCTAGGTCTGGCTGAGACTAAAGCAATGCTGTGATCACTGTTGCCATGACTTTTTTCCTGCAGTGTTTACATGTTTCCTCTTTTACCCTTTAAGAACTTTATGAGCAGTGTTGGGAGTAACGCTTCACAAAAGTATCGCATTACAGTAATGGATTACTTTTTGCTGTAACGCAGTAGTGTAAAGCATTACTAATCAATTTTCAGTAATATTTTACTCTGTACATGTTAAATAGTGCTTGCGTTACAACACACTTTTCGCCCATAATTTAATTGCTGAAGCAAGACCGTGAGACCTTAAGGAATCAAAAATGCAGCAGGACAGTTCTATTTCCTGTTGGTGCTCAGCCAATGGGTGAAGACAGCACATTGTCCACATGGACGTATCCTCATTGCTAACCATAACCCTGCTTTACAGAAGCTAGTTAGCATGATCTCTGTGATCAGCAATGATAAGGTAAGCTAACGTTTCTAGGACTAGTTAGAATTCTTTATCAATTGCATCCTCGGCGCCCAGCCCCGTTTGAACATGTAAAATTCTGAAAAAAATGCAAGTGTTCCTGCTGAGATTTAAACATCGTAGACTGTAGCGTAACTTACTGAGCTATCCGTCAACATGTACTTCGGGGCACAAATGAATGCATCCCGAGGCTCTCCTATAGTGGCATGAGCCATTTATTGCAAGAGTCTGTATGTAACTCAAAAGTAATACAGGAGTCATGTAACGCATTACAATTCTCAGATAGTAATATTGTCAGGTAAGGAATTACTTTTAAATAACAGTAACTTGTAATCTGTAATGTATTAAGTTTGGAAGTAACCTGCACAAGACCGTTTATAAGATGCAACATGTACACATATACAACATGCTCCATGCACATCATTTCCCCTGTCTATACAGAGAAGTGATGTTGTGGGAAGAGAAGTGAAGAGAAGAAATCAAGTCGCTGTGGCAAAAAATGTCTTTTGTAAATTTATTCCGAGCAGAATAGAAACAGTCTGACAGAATACATAATGGTCTGATCAGAGTGGCTCTCAGAAGAAAGGGTGCTGGGTATACTTATACAAAGTAATCTACGTAACAAGAGACAATCGTATCTGTTCTGGTCAGCAGAGAAATATGTGCCTGGCATTTAACATTGTAAAAGTGTTTCAGTTCTGTGTCCTCCAAGGACGCATAGAAGAGGTACGAACCTGATAGATACAAACAGGAATGTGCAAGATTTATTCTAGCAGGCTGGATAGGAGATAGAGCAGAGCTTACTAAGTCAAAGGTCAAGCTGTTATACACTCATCAGACCACTAAGTGAGAATCATAAAACATCTTATAATCCTAACACACTTAACATAGGTGTAGTAGTTCTATAACACAATGATGAAGTACTAACATACGGAGTCTTCTAAGTCCTGGTAAACTCCTTGTAGTTCCTCAGACAATAGTGGCAGTGTTAGTCTGTCTATACCAAACACAACATCACATTAACCACATTGCCATATTGCTTAGTATTAATGCAGAAAAGGTCAATTTAGTGCACTCTTTCATTGGGTGAAACTATTTTTCACATTTTGTTTGAGTAATTTCTAAACTAGACATACCAAGTCATATCAAACTTTATGAAACTTTGTTGGTGAATATCTACAAGTGATGGATTTTGGTAAATCTTATTTCAAAACAAACAAATTAGTGTGCAATAAAACAAATCTGAGAGGAAAAAATATGCAAAATGTCATCATTTATAAATTAACTTGATACAGACTTCACAAGTTATGCTTATCTCACACACAGAGAGATAAGCAGTAGTAGCAGTCTGTCTTCCCCGATGTACTGGGTCATCCGTAGTTTAGGTCATCATGAAAACGTGCGGCGGTTTTTGCACTGAGGTGAGTTTTAGGCGATATGTCAAATTACATGCATTACATACATGTATACCACAGGTAAAAAGTAAGACATTTTTTTTGTTTTAATTTTTTGACACTACTTTGTTTCATTTAAGCTGTTCAACAATGTTCACTTAGTGCTGCTTAGTGCAATATCAGTCATATTTACTGCAACCTTTTTATATTATTTTGTATGCAGATATTCTTTTTTTTATGTTTATTTTGGATTTTTCACATAACAATACAATGACATACATACAAGATAAAGCGACACACATAAGGAAGGGAGAAGGAAAGAAAGAAAAATGCAGATATTCTTAATTATTAATGTGTACATGAGGCTTAATTATACAGAAAAAAATGTGTTTTGCTCAGCTCAAAATAAAGGAACAAAGCTTTTGATAATTTATAGTGAGCCTTGGATACACAGAAATCTCAACACTACATGTTGTAGAGAAAGCTTAATCCTGTTTCTTTTCAGTTATTGTGAAATTATATGAATTTGCATCTTTCCATAAAATCTGCATGGCCAAGGCACCATTGCCATCTCTCAGTACCAGTTGGTACCACATTAAATTACTAGCATTACCAACTGTAAAGATCATAATATGATATAGATGAAAGGAATGGTTACAGTCCATTTTTTAAGTCCTTGTCTGACAGATTTATTTGTTTTGGTCATCACTATACTTCGCCTCAATTGTCAGTAATAGTACTGTTGGTAAAGAATTTTGCCGGAACTACACATTTTTGTCTTGTTATAGTGTTACTATGGTTATACAGAGATCATCTGACACATTGGATACTGTTGCTGTAGTCACCTGCTGACATTTCACATGAGCATTCAGCATATGAATAGAAGTTTTAAAACTAATTTATGACCACACTGTTGCACAGATGCTGCTCCTTCCATTACATTTTTTTCCTCCCAGTAATGACTGATATTTCATAAAAGCCCAGTATTGACAAACAGATAAATGCTTCTAACCCTAATCTGAGGTATTCAGCAGTCTCTCTTTTTTTGCACTGGCAACACAATCAATTTACCCCAAACCCATTTGTCTAAAGCAGTTATCCAGATCAATTACAGCAGCAGAGCTCATCAGCATCCCATATCCTACCCGTCACCGGCTTGTCTCTGCATGTTTCTTACTTTATGGCTCCATCTCACCCTACACGCGCCACAGATTTGATTCAATCAGCCATCTCAAGCAGTCGGCAGGCTGCGTCTAAGCCACAGCTGAGCAGTGGAGAGGGGTCTAAACCTCACCGGCGCTCATAATAGCGTGGGGCTTGCTCCGTCTGGATTATTGTTAAACACATTACTGCGGAGCCTAATGCAAGCCAGAGCCATATAGACCGGCTGCTGCTCCTACTTGTCGATTTGAGGAGCAGAGAGAAAACAAGTGGATTACATAATTCATGTGACTGAATGATTATTAGTAGTGATGCTCAGTCAAGAGAAACAGTGCATCTATGGCATTGCTGTACAGCCAAAAATTCTATTACATCCTTATATATGTGTCCTGTGAGCTTATTTCACAGACCAAATATGAGTTGAAAGTGTTTATGAAACTTAACACAACTGATAAAATGACTGCACCTACTTTCAAACAAAGGATGGAGCAGATTAACATATCTACTTATCCCATTCGTAAAGTGATGGAATGTCAATGTAAAAGAATGAAAATGCATTTTACTGATAATACTTTTACTTACCTAAGGTTTTGAATGCATAACTTTTACTCATAGTGGGGTATTTTCACAGTGTAGCATTAGGACTTTTAACTTGCTCCACCACTGATGGATTGTTAACAGGATGAATTCTATGTCTACATCTGTTGACAAGTCTGGTCTTGACTGAGCATTTAGCCAACTCTCTGAAACCTGCTTTAAAACTGGTGGGAAGGATCAGAAACTCCACCTTTCACTTATTCAAAACCCTTTATGCTCTGTTGACTTCATGTTTAAGTCAGTATATTTGCATTAGGGCTTGAGGGAAAGGTATAAAGTTTGATGTGTCAAATTTAGGTTGAAAATGGGTGTTATAAGTAGTTTACTTCAGTCTCCCCTTGAGTATTTAGTGTAATAAATGAACAGTCTGTGGGATTTTGGAGGTTATAACTCACTTTATACTACATTTTTAAATAACTGACAGATCTCCAAACAATGCTACCCTATAAAAATGGTGTAAAGTCTTATAGTGTTGTCTGTTGCCACTTTCTCACTCACTTCCCAATGACTTTTTTTTCCTCCCCTTTTTCGCGAGTGAAACTTAATCCGGATGAGTAGCCGCTTCGGCGGAATCTGAAACCTATAGTGATAATCGCTCACACATTTTCCATTTCAAAAAAACAGAAGTACAGGTTAGAAGGGGAATTAAACAAAAAAACGGGGCTTTTGAAAAAACTTACATATCTGCTGATGAGGGTCCGTAGAGTGCTGAAATCCATCCCCATCCTGGCCCCGTTTCCTTCCCGGACTCTTCTTCTTCTTTCGGACTCGTCTTCCCAGAGGTTACTTTACTGTCGGCGCTAACTTGTTTCCAATTGTCCTCCTCTCTCCATGTCTATCTCTCCCGTGTCTTCTTCCTGAAATGAGAGGCTCGGTCCGACACTGACTGTCTAACCTGTGCGTACCTACAGTTTCATACCCGGGAGGAGCGGCTGTCTCGGAGGCTTTACTCCAGTTTTAGGGCAGCGCATGCGGGTACCACTCCGTCGGGCTGCCGCTACTGTGCGCCTGGCACCAAACTAAAGTGCGCGCACGGTCTCTTCAGTTCCCTCGCGCTCGCTTCGCTCTCACCCCATGCGCGTGGACTAATAATCTTCTTGTCTCGCGCCGCAGCCAAAGGAGCTTTTCTTAAATCTACGTCACGAGGAGCCAGGTGGTTGCGCTACTGAAGGTGGGCGCATGCGCACTCTAGTGTTTTCAGTGCGTAATTGATCGGACGTTTCGTTTAATTAGAAGATTTATTGATTTTTGGGTTTTTTTTTGTTTCAGCCAAACTTTTTTCAGCATATGAACCATACGTGTGCTGTGTACAAGGTGAAATGGACTAACCGGCAGGGACAAGTCAGGGACACACTCTAAATAAGACTTTTTAGCCTTATCTATGATCCCTGATAGTCATGGATACTTTTCAACACCCTATTTCTATAACGGTGTTATTAATTTCATCACTTTCCACTGATATTTGGATCTTTTTTTCTTTTGTTTGGATTGTTGACTGAAAGAACTGATCAATAGTATCATCAGTAAAATATCTACATATCTGAGACTGGAAACTTTGTTTCATTAGGCTACTATTATCACAATTATGCTTAATGTCACTAATTTGCATCATAGCTACCCTGTGTGCTATATTCAAATCAACAACCTCCACTCAATTTAGCATCTGCTTGATGGCAACAACACAATTTTTAATGTAATTATAAATAAATGTATGCACTGAGGCATTAAGGACTGTACAAACTTACCAAACCTCACCTTCACTTTCAGTCCTGAAAACAGCTTTACTCATCTTTATTCTACAAAAGACATACATGCTGTATTTGGCCCACATGAGGTAAAAGGTGCATAAATATTCTAAAACAAGGTAAAAAGTCAAATTAATCAGTGCAACCATGACTGCATCTCACAATGATGATGATGATGTTGTTGTTGTTGTTGTTGATGATGATGATAATGGTGATATATTTCAATATTTTATATTCAAAGCCCTTCCATCTAGGATTGAGCTCCACATTTAATTTAGATTTGACTGATGAATAAAACAGCCTCATTCTTATTTTAATAAGGCTGTATCATTGCATTCATGATATCGTGTTTGACCCCAGATATGTTCAAGACTTGTTTGGTTATTAGAGACTATGTTGTCAACCTGCCTTAATGTGTTATAATGGTATAGGCTGATTCATGCAGATTGAGTCTCTAAAGTGGTTGCCCTCCAGTGTTTTTACAAAAAAGAGTAAACTAACTTTGATGACTGAATATTATTACAGAAACATCCCAAATTGATGGAGATATATTTTTTAACTTAAGGTAAACTGAAACAAATATAATATCTTCCAGTGTATTTGTCTTCATCTCAGTAACAACATTATCATTCCACTCAAACATACCTTATTGCGTTGCCTGAGAGATTTCAGTATCTATCTAGACAGCTTCTTTTTAATGCTATACAAAAAGCAAATGCCAGCAGGTCAAATAAGGATTACTGCTTCATGAATGCAGGGGTCAAATCAGGTGCTCAGATCACGAGACCAGAAAAAAGGAGAAACAAGCATGATTTATGCTTTGTTTTGTGATTAATGAGTCATAAGGAAAAAGACTGAGGCATAGCGTTTTGCAAAAATGAAAAACAGACTTTAATAAATGGGTTCAGTGCCCACATGTTTCGACTCACAACCGCACATATATCAAGGCATGTAAAAACAAGTGGCAGCTCAAGGCCGGTGTCAGCTGCCAAGCAGCCTGAGGAAGGATGGATGACTGTCACAGATGGAGCTGAGAAAGTGGGCGTGTACATCAAATCCATCATAATCAGTATCATCATACATTCAGAAATAGTCAAATTAATGCTAATGAAAAAGGTCAAAGAGGTAATAATCATACTGGCTAACATTTCATATCCTTTTCTTAGGTAGCCTGGAGCACATTAGGATTGTGACTTCAATTGCAGCAATCGTGTTCCTCGTTTTCCCTTAGAAGTGGCGGAACCAAAGTTCTTTGTGCTGTGTTTCCGAAGGGAACTATTTTCATCGATGTGTCCGTCCTCTTTTCGGCGCGTTCAGTTCAAACACCAACGTCAAGTTACTGCATTAAAATAATAATGTTTCCGGTTTTTTCCTAAAACGTAAATTTGGCGAGTAAACTTTTTAAATCCTTAGCATACAAACTATAGCAAACACTCAGCTGCTCTTCTTTTCTTTCCACACCCTGCAATATTGTCTTTCAGCTAATTAGTTTATTTGTCCTTACCATCAACTTCATGTTTGCAGTTGGCACAAGGCTCAATAATCAAATTTTTCTAATTGCTAAATTTGTTTAACGGCTAAAAATCAATCAGTCTTTAAACTTGTCCAGAAAATAGGATGCAAGTGAAACTAGTTTACAGGAAGAAATTAACGATAATATAAGCAACTTAAAAAAAAATTCATCTTCCTTCTCTTCTTCTTCTTCTTCTTAATAATAATAATAATAACAATAATAATAACCACTAAAATGTGTGATTTATTAAAACATGAGAAATTTGTATAAAATTACAATCTATGGTTCGTAATGATAAGTATCACATTTTCGTATGTATCCTCTATATTAGATTGTTTTACATAGGTCTAATCAGTCTGTCACAAGTGCAACTTTTATTAAATAGCATTTAAAGAATCATTATCAAATAAGTCACTTTCAACAAATAGCGGTGCGTACATGTAGTTAAATACTAGAAGATAAGACAAAGACAATACATATGCTTCTTTGTGCTCTTATTTTGAAGGAAACCTTGCGGCCGTTGAGGTCAAACTTTTCCTGTTTTATGCGTGCTTGTCACAACTTGTCAAAATGGCGTTGTTCGGAATGAGAGACTGGAGTTAGTTAAATTATACTGTAGCATTTATTCTGTAATAGAGCAGCGGATTGATCATAAGTTAGGAGCAGGATGGCCACTCTGGATCAGAAATCTCCCAACGTGCTTCTCCAGAGCCTCTGCTGCAGAATCACGGGGAAAAGCGAAGGTACATCAGTGAGCGTTAGCATGTGTGACGCTAGTTCACGTACGATGTCAGACTGAATCTCATTCAGAAACTCACCACTTTGACATTGCTCTTCTTGTTGGCGAACTGTACGCGTCGCAAACCCAACTCAAAAGAAGTTGGTCAAATCTATGTTTCCTATCGAGCAATTCGGCTCAAAATTAACGTATCAAATTCCTAGTATTTTTTCCAAATAGCACTTTTTCCACCGCTTACGCCGACTCAACCCGGGATGTTTTTGTGGCGGAATGTCGTAGAAAAAACGGATTCCCTTAATGGAAATTTGTAGGAAAATGAATGATGCTTGGTCTTTGATCGTCAACCCGAATGCCTAAGACGTATTGGTGTTTACTTATTAGCGATTGTGCGAGTAAATACTTACACATTTATATGACATTCTATTGAATGATGAAGCCGAATCTTCTTTCTGGTGCTTGTGTTCAGTGAACGCAGCGGGGCTAGATCGGCGTAGCTGTCAGCGGGCTTAGCTTGATGCACATGCAACTTATCAGCTTTTTTACACCTCCAGCTGCAAATACACTATGAGCCCCAGCTGGATAACATACTTACCACTTTATCTCAGCTATCGTTCAGCTGTCAGGCTGAACAACACACTGTTGGTCCGGCAATGGTGTCCTGCTAGCTACAGGCCCCCGTCTGATACATCAGTGAAAGGTTAGCATGTTTAATCAGACTGCAGCAAAGATGTGGAAATATAAACCAAGTTAGATGGTATCTGGACACTTAGGGGGTGATTACTGTCTCAATCCAGTTATAAGATTTTAAGATGGGATTGCTGTTTTCTGAACCTATACACTTTCATGTATTTTTTTTTTTTTATTAAATCACACCCCCTTCCATAGCAGTAAATATCTCACACCAATCATACACTCATATCTTTTAAGGTGATTTACTTTGTATTTTCACCACTTATATTGATGCAATGTTAATAGGATTCAAACAGTTAGCAGAAACAAATGTCCCCAAAATCTTACGTTTAGTGCAGTTGAGTTATTTTATTTTCCTCCACATGGAAAATTTGCTGTAAAAGTTAAACATGACACTAGTAACAAAACAAATATTCAATCACAAAAAGTACAAACATGTTTCCAGGACATACAATGTACAGGACACAGTAATAAGCCGTGGCCCAGAAGGCTGGAGAAGCGGCTTGTGACGGAAGGGTTGCCAGTTTGATTCCCTGAAGCCCACTGTTCCTAGTCTGTAGTGTATACTGTGTTCTTGCACGTTTAGGTCATGATGGTTTAAATTCAGAAGTTAAAGTGTATGTTGCATCTCTTCATGTTTAATATACTGACAAAGATTAAAACAATCTCTAACATGCTAGATTATTGTGTGGGGAACTAAGGAATTCCTACTGCATTACAATTGTTATTACCGTTTTTTTTTTCATTTCTACATGAAGTGTTGCTCATTTGGTATGACCTTTACTTATTATTGAATATTTTTCTCTAGCTGAAGTAGCCCATCAGTTCCAGTACGCAGTGCGGGTCATTGGCAGTAACTACGCTCCCACTATTGAGCGAGATGAGTTCCTGGTGTCAGAGAAAATCAAGAAAGAGTGTAAGTGGCTTCTCTAATTAGATAAAAAGTTTTTTAACCCATAGTGCTTAAGAAAAAAAGTCTGCTCATTGAAAGCAGTGAAAAGTTGGCAGGCACAGTTTTATCAACCTGATGAAACAGTTCTAGTTTTTTTACTAATTGTTGGATTGTCTTGAAGTCAGTGTAATGGAGTTTTTCTCTCTGTAATTTAATTTTATGCTCTGGGAATTAACATAGCAACCATAGCAGGGGCATAATGATCTTTGAGTTGAATGAAAATCATGCTGGTATTTTTACACACGAATAAACAAAAGCGTTCTGTGTATTAAACACTGCAGTGCACGCCATTAAACGTCTGCTGAGAAATTTTTCCTCGTCCACCATAGTCATCATCCTTTATCATTTAGAACAATGGGTCATTTGGCATCACAGAAAAACATTTTACCATCATAGCTACACCAGTGTAACAGATAAAATGCTGGATATAATTCAGTAAGCTGCATAGAGAAATCAAGGACAAAAGTATAGTCAAATTTAAAACCCTTTTCTTTTTCTTTCCATTTGTTGGGGTGAGTGTTTTAAAGAAACCATAATTTGCCATCCCAGGTGTCTACATAAATGTCTCTGTGACAGCTGGTAAATAACTATGTTGCACTAATTATTCTCTTTGTGTGCAATTGTCTTTTTATGTCTGTGCTTCTTGAACTGTAATGGTAAATCCCAGCAGACATTTATTGTAGCCACGGTAGCACCATTAGTGGGAAAACATCGATCCAAGCATCAGTGCAGAAGATAAAACCAAAATAGATCAGCACTTACTGTACAGGTTTATTTGTCCCAGGTGTGAAAGGAGACTTATGGGAAATTCATTAAGTATTTTTAGGTTTATAGAGTCATCAGGAATGGGCTGTTTCCTGTATTAACTCACTTTCTGTGCAGTTTCATGAATAATCTTAAATGTAAATGGGATTTACTTGACACAAGTGTTTTAATTTCAGTAAAACTCATACAGATGAAGTTCCCATAATTTAGTCATTCAGTTTCTGCTGAAAACCATTCAGAAGCTACACTTATGGCTCATTCCAGTGGATTGTATTAAGCAGCTAAAGAGCCATTGACATGATAGTTATGAGAAAATGTGCTGTCAGTTTCTAATGTGCCGTTGGCTTTGTCATTTTCAGTGCTGAAGCAGAGGAGAGAGGCAGACGCTGCTTTGTTTTCAGAGCTGCACCGAAAACTTCAGACACAGGTTGGTCTCTGTCGTGGTCTACACAGAAACTGCGTTAGACTTAGACAAACTTTATTGAACCACAAGGGAAATTACTTGGTCACAATAGCTCATACAAAAACACTCTTGAAAAAACAGTAGCAAAAAAGGAAAGTAAGTGTGAAGAGATAAAAGCAATAAATAATATAAATAGTAGAGGTTGTCCTATATGGGTTTTTCTAAGACCGATGCCGATTTTTTTTTAGAAATTTGGTCAGCGGATGACTGATATCTACAGCCAATTTTTGAGGTCAATATTTAAGGCCGATTTTTAATATTTAATTTTATTTTTTTAAAGCACCATAAAATACAATTGAAACAGTCAGATAATTAAGATTTTTATGCAGCAATATGAATGAAATTATTAATACATGTACACATGTACTCTTTTAACATTTATTGAACTCCAAATGCTGCCCACACAGGTGCCTGATCAAATATATTATAACATTTTTACTACTGATCAAATATTGGCTTTAAAAAAAAAAACAACTTTAGGCTGATGGCCGATATTGAAAAAAATTAATATATCAGCCCGGTGTATGTCTAATAAATAGAATACACTAATAAAGGAGGAGAAAAATTTGTTAATCATAGCATTTTTGTTGTTGCTTAGCAGATGACAGTGATTTTTTAGCTTCATTTATTTATGTATTTTTCTGATCAGATGTTGTGTTTGGTTGTTTGACAGAGTGTCCTGAAACATCGCTGGTCTGTTCTGTACCTGCTGCTCAGCCTCTCTGAAGACCCCCGCAAACCTTCACCCAGAGTGAGAAACAAAAACACACACACACACACACACACATAATCTGCTTTCTATTCATCTGTTTAAGTTTAGTGTACAAAGACTTTGATACATGAATCTTTGATATTTTTAGGAAGTGTAGATTAATTGATTGTTTTTTTAATACATAACTGTGCTCTATTTAATGTACATAGGTTTTACTAAAGGGTCTTTACTATATTGACTGAGTTGTTTTCAAGTAAAAGTTTTGGCTTTCTTACATTAAATAATTGTCTTGATTGGAAACAGCATATTGTAACATTTTTTATTTTCAGACGCACTTTTTTTATTTATGGAATGTCCTTTGTAGTGGAAAGTGTGTGGTTTTTGTTTTTGTTTTGTTTTTTTTAGTAAAGCTGTGAAATTCTTGTCCCTTACAGAGGACAGAAATGCATTGCTGGTTCTAAAGAGGATATGTTTATCAAGAAAAAAATACTAAACATTTATTGTTTCTAGTTTCTCAAAATTTGCAGCTTTTTGATTAATGTTAGTGTGTTCTTAATATTTTTGGTTGAACCAAAATTAGATAAAGGATTGACATTGATCTTGGAAGTTTTCCTTGGCATATTATTCTATTAAATACCATCACTTGCCAAACTAAACAAATAATTTTTTTTCATATTTTTCAGGAAACACCAAAAATCTAACCAGAAATTGATTACATAGGTAATTTATTTAAGAAGGTGATATATTATAATAATAAACATCTTGAATCAGTGCTAAATAGTTTTTAATTGCTCTCCAATGGGCTCACATTTAAAGCACACAAAGTTAATTCACAGTCTTTAATTTACTCTGCATCAATGCTACAATTAAAATTCTGATCAATAACTAAGTAATACATAAGGTCAATCTACTCTTTCTACCTCTCAGGTTGGGAACTATGGGGCCCTGTTTGCCCAGGCCCTCCCCAGAGACGCCCACTCCACTCCGTTCTACTGCACCCGGCCCCAGAGCCTGGCCCTGGGCTACGCGGACCGGACCGCCGGTCTGTCTGGCAGCGTGGGGACGAGTGGCATCGCCAGCCTGGGAGTGTATTCACTGAATGGACCCACACCGACACCACAGTCACTGTTGGCTGGGTGAGAATAAAAACAGAAAAAGCATCTTACATATAAAATCAGCACTACTTCACTATTGGCTCCAAATACTCAACAACTCCACTGTGATCCAACTCAAAATTAGACCATAACTAAACCTCTGCATGTTATGTAAAGCGCTTTGGGTGCCTTGAAAAAGCGCTATAGAAAATCTAATGCATTATTATTATTATTATTATGTTTATTTATTGGAAAATACTTAAAAAAAAAACAATTTTTTAAAATCCTAATAAGCTGCTTCCAAGGCTGATGTTCCTGTTCATATGCACCCATTCAGGGGTATTGTAATCCTTTGGTTGTCTGCCCGTCTGTCTGTCTGTCT
>JAPQRQ010000013.1:3209638-3223061 GCA_037367365.1 Apogon talboti | reverse complement strand
TACTGACAATACCAGCTTTTTATACCCCCAGAATGTTGAAATTGATGCCACATTGAAAAGGGTTGTCTTTTTGTATTGTTTGGTATCAGCCCCAATATGTAAGGCGCACTGTACACAGTGAGACCACTACATGGAAAACACAAAATGAGGTCCCAAAAATCACTGAAGTGAAACAAACACCTTATGTATGAAATCCACTGAGGACCTCACAATATCCCTCCCTAGTGTATTTAAAATTTACCTTTACCTATAATGGGCCATATTTTGATGCCTTATAACATGGAAATGGTTAGAGATATCGTTATAGTTACTATTGAGCACTGATAGATTTCCACTGTTTTCACTGTTTGCACTGTAACATGTATGTATACACTGTTACATGGATGTTTACATTGTTTACAATGCATTTACACATTTTTATACTACTTTTTATACTCTAAACTCTACCCTTTCATACAGTATATCTCTAATTTGCAGATATTTCAATTGCACATCACTTTATGTCTAATATCTCTGTAATATATGTCTGTATCTTATTGTGTTGTTATTTAGATGTAAATGCACTGTCGCTGGCAGAGACCAACTGCAATTTCACTGCACAACTGGTGTGTTGAAAATAAAGCCTATTCTATTCTATTGTATTATATAGGAAGTCATATATGGACTTTAATATGATTTGGTGAGTTATCCTCAATTTAAACTACCCCCCACTTCTATTGGGAGATTGAGCTCCAGCATCAAGACCACAGAACTCTAACATAGTTCCAGAACCTGACAACCTTGAGGTAGATACAGGGCCATTGGTCCAGTTTTTAAGTATTAAATGACTTTGTGTTTTTTAGGTCGTAAAGGAGGCGAGCTGGCCTCAGCTGTCCACGCATACGGTAAAACAGGAGACCCACAGATGCGAGCGCTGGTTCAACACATCCTCAGCCTGGTGTCACACCCAATCCTGAACTTCCTGTACAGATGGATCTATGACGGAGAGCTAGAAGACACATATCATGAGGTACTCGCATGACTTTTTTGATCCCATTTGAGTGTTTTAACAGAGGAAACATGCTTCTAGTTTAATGGAGAAAAAATACTATTGCCCTTTAAAAAGTCAGGAACATACTGGTCATTTCTGGAACCAATGCTGTGCGGTTTGACCCCAAGTGAGCAGGAACATTAGTAAGAGGAGGAGGATGAAGAAACAGAGGTGTGTCAGGACAGCTCAGTAAATGAGGACTGATGAAAGGAGTGTAATGGAGAGCCGCTGATGGATGGTTCTCCTTTACTTCCCCCTGCCCTTCCTCTCTGTGCATTTCCCCCTGACACACTGCTGGTTTTAAGACCACAGACAAGTTATTATACCTTTCACAAAGCTAATAGTGCAGGAATCACACACACAACCATTAAAACACAGAAGATTTGGAGCAGTTTCTGATCTTCACATCTAAAGCATAATGAGGATGTGTGGAATAATTAGCATTTAATCCTTTTGGGAAAATGAGATATAGATGTGCAGCCCCTGTATGTAGAGGAAATAACTCGTCTAATTTAGAAATATTAACACTGCACACACAGCCTTGACATTGTCTGCATTTGTATGTATGGTTTGTAGAAATGACTATCAACTAGGTGAACTGTAGGCCCACAATAACCAACCAATGGATTTGATTACTGGACTGGAAGAAATAAGTAAAGAATTTGAGTGATTTTTGCTTGTTGTAGTTCATCACATAGAAGAATTTGTTCTTTTTGTCTGTAATGTTGTGTGTCTTATGGACTGTTTTGATATAGAAAACAAGCACTTTGAAGACCTCCCTTCTACATATCTGTCCTATGATTTCTCCCAAAGCTGATTTACGTCTTTTTTAGGCAGATTTTATCAGGCTGTTAAGGTTTCAAGTCGACATCTTTCTGATTCATTTGGGTAATCAGTTGTCTGATTATGTAAAAACAGATGATTAGCAGCTGTAATGGCATGTGTCTGTTGCTCATTTCGGGTCCAAACAGTCAATGATGGTGGAGATTGTTTGTGTGTTTGTTTGCTAAAACTATTTTTTTAATGAGGCACCACTTAGGAGAGATTGTGTTAGAGAGAACGATTAGTGTAACTTCTATAGTTGGTGTTTTACCTGCAGGGACACATTTAGGAGACGGACACAGCATAACCGGGGAATAAAACAATGGAAGTATTCTGAATATAGCACACAATTAAATTGACATAGATTTTTCTACTTTTTTAAATGTCTTGAATACTGTTTAAGCATTTACTGCAGTGCATCGCTTCACTTCCTGCTCGGCTGTGTCGACATAAATCAGTGCTTTATTTACTTTGCCTTCCCCAGAACGGGACGACACAGATAAAGGGTTGACAAATGAAAGACATTCACATATAATAGTCTTATTCCATATGAAGGGGATCCACAAACATCCAACCTTCATTTTTTCCCCCCTCATTCACTTAAGAATTGCTGTACTTGTCAACTTTATCCACTTCTTCTGTTCTGTATCATGTCATGTAAAGTGGTAGAGTGACAACTGGATGCTTTTTATGGACTTGGGGCACAGTAATCAGGAGGGTGTAGGTCATGTCTCTGCATCATTACTGGGTGGGCACATAGTCATAATCATAATTTGACCATTTTTCATTGTTTTTCATCATAATATGACTGTATTTTCATCATTTTGATCATACTATAATATGAATTTTTCATCGTTTTTCATCATAATATACTATGACCATTTTTTCATAATTTTTTGTCATAATTTGGCTCTTTTTTTCATCCTTTGTGATCATACTACTATGACCATTTTTCATCATTTTTCATTATACTATACTATGACCCTTTTTTTTTTAGCATTTTTGATCATACTATGAACATATTCTAATAATTTTTCATCATATTATCCCGTGACTAATTTTTCATGATTTTTCATCATACTATACAATGACCATTTTTTTCATCATTCTTCATCTTAATTTGACTACTTTTTCATAAGTTTTGATCACACTGTACTAAGTACATCATATGGCATACATAATCATAATAAAACCTAATTCTACTGACACTTGGAAGCGCAACTGCAGTACCTTTAAAGTGCTGGTTTCCCTCATGTTATAACATCCGTCCAACTGCATCACTTTTACTGACATAACAACAGAAAGCATCACGTTGTCTAAACCCGGCAGAACCCCACTGAAATCCCTCATAATCACTCTAACCTGTCAGTATTTCAACACACTTGTTGTGCAACTTTGGGATGTTTTAAGTGAAAATCTGTGTGGACTCTAATTTCAGTTAATGGTGTGTGCACATTGGAGACAGTGCAAAAAAGCATTAGCTTATATGTAGCCTGCAGCATTTCCATTAGAAAGCGACTCCCACTGATGTAAATAAACAAACTGAATGTGACAAGTGAAGTCTCTCAGATGGAGGTTTAGCTTCAAACCTCACACTGATTGTTTGACCCTGAAGTTTCCTGGTATTTTTATTCATTTTTTAAGATAAATTTGCTTTAGCATCCAGCATTTCAGACATGGACCAATGTGTAAAAATTAAGTTTTTATTTGTGTGTGTGTGTGTGTGTGTAGTTCTTTGTAGCATCAGATCCCAATGTGAAGACAGATCGTCTGTGGCACGACAAGTACTCCCTCAGGAAGTCAATGATCCCATCATTCATCACTATGGACCAGGCCCGCAAGGTACACACACACAAACACACGTATAATTACAGATATCTTTATTCAGTTGCACCCATCAGGCTTATTAGAACAAATCAACCTCTAAACACTCGCATTCCTTTTGTTTGGAAAATGCAATACATTTTTTCAATTCAGACTTCAGACGGAGAGATTAAACTCTTATCTTCTATACCTGCTGTGTCATTTGAGGTCTTAATCTTTCTCCACTCCTCTTTTAGGTTCTGCTGATTGGTAAATCCATCAACTTCCTGCATCAGGTTTGCCATGACAGGACACCGCCAGGCAAAATCACACCAGCATCCAAGTCTGCAGACACGCCCAAAGACGGTAGGACACCCTCAGTGTGTGTTCTTCGCTTGTATTCCCCTCACAACACATCATATCTGATGACACTTTGAAGTCTGTGTTTCCTTTTGGGCCATGATTAAGATCTGGAGGGAGCAACATCAAATAAAAGGATTACAAATAAGAAGCAGCAGCAGGCTACAATATGGATGACTATGACTGTCGGCTGTTTTTTTAATTGCTTTCATTTCTGCCTTTGTCATTATGATGAATCAAACACACTAATGACATAACTGAGGCCTTCTCGGTCTCGTCCTCCTTGTCGTATTGATATTCCTCTATTGACGTGGGCCTCTGGACTGGCAGTGATCGATGCTCTTACCGCTCGCTGGCCTTGTCCTCCTCTCCTTTTGAACATGAAGAGGAAGTAGGTATACTTAGCCTCACGCTATTGATTCAGACTGTCGGACTTCATCTGACCGGTTTGATCGGCTTTTACAGCGGGTGGCGAAGGACATGGAGCTCCTTTATTGTGCCGTTGCACATGTCCCATTGGACCGGGAGGGGACATTAGTACATTCGGAGGCTGGCCCCGATCCCATTTAACAATGCCTTGTTATGAGCATCCAACTGACATTAAAAACAGCCCTAACACAGTGTCATGTAGGCAAACAAATAGACCACCAAAGCATTTCCCATGTAAAAATAATGAGGCTGAACATTTTCAGCTGACGGGACAACAGATTTATGAATAATTTGGCATAATATTATATTTGCATCTGTTTTTTATTTTAGCTTTTGAGGAGGTGAAGCAATTTGCATGTCTATCTGTCTATTTAACTGGAAAACCATTCAATATGCTTTCAACAGACGTAACCTTAACCTAATAGACTGATTTCAATGGGCGTATAAATGAATGGGTTTACATTCTCCAATGTGAACATGTAATAAATTATTGCAAAGGTGAATTAGGCTTAATGTGTATATTAACCCACAGTGTGGAAAGAGCTGTTATAATGTTATCATATTTCAAATCACACCTCCCTTCCCCCTTACTTTTAGAATAGTCTTGATCATATTTACTATTGCAGAAAGTTTCCAGGGTGTAGTTGTTTATTTGTAAATCATAATGTGGCATTAGTTTGCATGTGATTCAAACTCATTGTGAGAGACGATTTAAAGTAAGAAAATGGCAGTTGGAGGTTGAGACTCAGATATGACACAGGCCTGGTTCTGTAACAGTGTTTCATGTTGCTGTGTAAGTTTTCATTGTGTCTTAGAGACTGCTCTGCTGTAAAAAGCATGTGTGCACCATTGGGTACACTTTTTAGAACCTGACCTTAGATTAGCTCATCTCAACTCTTGACACTTACGTTCATTTTTGATAAATCATGTCGTGTCAAAACAATCACTTTAGATCTTCCATTTTGTATAAACCTAAATAAAATATAACATAACTATAAATATATCTAACTGTTTCAGTGTCACTGAAATCTATAATGGAAATGATCATTGCAAACTTTATTTTGAACATAAGTAGGAATAAAATAGAAGGATGACCAAAAGGCAAGAAGAAATGACAAATTTAAACAGAACTTTCCAGAATATTGAAGGCAATAAGTTAACCAAAAAAAGAAAAAAATGTCACACAATATACAACTATTTCATTGTGGCTCTTTAACAACACCTGTATCTATGCAGGTTAACCGATGCTTTTTTCCCTCTGACCTGTGTCTTTTCAGCTGCGGAGCTGCTTTCAGACCTGGAGGGGGCGTTTCAGGGGAAGATTGACGCCGCCTATTTCGACACCAGCAAATACCTGCTGGACGTCCTCAACCGAAACTATCTGCTGCTGGAGCACCTGCAGGCCATGAGGAGATACCTGCTGCTGGGCCAGGGAGACTTCATCAGGCACCTCATGGACCTGCTCAAGTGAGTACACATAGAAAACACACACACATCTCAAACATTTGCTACTTGTTCAGTATTAGACATAATGCCTTCTCCTTCTTCTCTTTCTTCTCCTTCTTTTTGAATCTGCCTCAGACCGGAGTTGGTGCGTCCCGCCACCACTCTGTACCAACACAACCTGACTGGGATCTTGGAGACGGCAGTCAGAGCCACCAACGCCCAGTTTGACAATGCAGAGATCCTCAAGAGGCTGGATGTGCGCCTGCTAGAGGTAATGTGTCTGTGTGGATCTGTCAGCATTTTAACACACAAGATAATAAAGGTAATTCTCTTGATCTTTAGACACTGTCGTTACTTCTTCTCATGATATGACTGTGACAATGTGATTTATTATTCATAGACCAAGTGTAACTGGGACTGTAATCAGTAAACCTGGTCAAAGGTGATTACTGAAGTGTATAAATGGGAATTAAAAGTGGAATGAGTCTGAAACCAAAATGATTACAACTTTATAGGGAAACAGTGTAGATTACTTTTGTCTGGTACTCACTCACTACTGAAATACCTAAAGTCAACAATAGTCAGAAACTTGAAATTGCAGGTTTGACTCTGGTTCCATTATGCCATTGCACAGTCTTCTTGCATTGTAAAATTATTTATCATATGTACAGTACCTTGCAGTTCACAGTCTGCAGTATTTTATGCTTATGTGTCTTACAGTTACTGGCTAATTTGATTGTAATGTATTTATTTAATTATATGTTGTATTATGCTACACAATCAATAATTTATTTATCTCTATAATAGTGGACTAACATTTAATTTGCTATTTGGAGACTCATACAGGTGTTATTATAGCTCTTTAGAACTGTAATGTACTATATATACATTAATGCTAATAAAAAAAACTACTCGTACAGCTTAAATTGTCATTTGGTTTCTTGACATGTTGTGATGTGTTCCCCACAAATACTGAACACTATTATAGACAATATACATTAGAATAAGCAGGTTTTTTAATGTATTCTTTTTAATTTTGTGTATAAGGAAGGATTGGGAGAAGACTGATTCAATGAATATCCATAGGTTACAATAATATTAACAAACCCTTGGGATAAAGGTTTTAGGAGACTCTCAAGTCTTTGTCCTGCAGTTGAAATAAGTCATAATGTCCACACTGCTACATGTCCTCAATGTGTTTTTTGGTTTCAGGTGTCTCCTGGAGACACAGGCTGGGATGTGTTCAGTCTGGACTACCACGTGGATGGTCCGATTGCCACGGTAAAGCATGTCCCACCACTCTGAGCATGTTTTTTTTTTTCTAATGGTTTACATGTGGAAATGTGTGTTTTTGTCATATACTGTATTTACTGTTGATGTTTTATAACGTGTATATGTTTTTCAGGTGTTTACAAGGGAATGTATGGGCCACTACCTTCGTGTGTTTAACTTCCTGTGGAGGGCCAAGAGGATGGAGTACACACTGACTGACATCTGGAAGGGCCAGATGTGTAACGCCAAGCTGCTCAAAACCATGCCTGGTATGTAACTCCCTACTCAGGAAAACACTTGGTTGGCTTTTCTTAAGATTATCATCAGCTTTTTCTGTGATTGGCATTCCATCATTCCCTTCGCCACTCATTTCTTACATGAATTACTCAGCAAAAATCTGTTAAAATGCAGATTTGAAGGTAATTCATGGTATAATTTTATAGGTTTGGATCCTGAAGAGACACCAAATCTCTTTTGGGTTTTATAGTGAAAACTTTTTGGAACCACCGATCAAAGTAATGCAAATAATAACCACTGAATCTAATATTAGAACTAAAAAAGTGGCAAAAGTTACCTATTTTTCAAAGACGTGTGATGGTTTAGTTGTACAAAATCTGTCAGCTATTAATCCCTCTGCTATTAATATTGATACTTCATTAAATAGTTGGTTGGGTAACAAATAATGTTTAGCAGTGAGGTTTAGAATACACATACTAATGAAAAGGTGTGTTCGGAATACCACAGTAGGATTTTGAAGGACATATACATCCAGTGGAAATGAATCAAAAAGTTCTGAATTCTATGAGTTGTTAAGAGATGGCTATATAAGAAATGGCCAAACTGTAGCTAAAAGCTGTCGTATATTATCAACAGCCTGTTAACTTTGTCATCTCTAAGTTGCTGATGATTATTTTTCCAGTGTGTTCAAACTGCAGTGCCATTAAGTAACCTGACTGTTTCTTATTGTACCAGAGCTGTCTGGCGTGCTCCACCAGTGTCACATCCTCGCCGCTGAGATGGTCCACTTCATCCACCAAATGCAGTACTACATCACCTTTGAGGTCAGGCCATTAGCAGCATTGCAAGCATCGCAGGCTATAAAACATCAGTAGAAAGCGGTGGTTATAGGAGGAGGTGATCCACTGTGTCTTTTAATGCAGCACTGCATAACCTCTGAGGTTCACTGTCATCGACGGCAGCCTTTAAGAGACCAAGGTTAACTCATCTTTTGAAGGTCCTGGGTTCATGTGTAGACCTGGTGCCTTCAAATCATTCCCTGACTTGCTTGAGCATTGAATAAAGAAATGAAAATATGATGTTAATCTGAAACAGGAAGCCCTAAAAGTTCTGAACTGAGGCTACATTTTCTGCCTGTTTTATAGACTGTTTCATAACATTAGTAAATAATACCTCCCTGTTCAGACATTTGACTTTGTAATTGGACTGATTATAAGATTACAATATTGATATGGTCATAGGACAGGACGACACTGCCATCATTTTCAATGCAGACCACAAACATGCTATGATAAACAGACAGTGTCAGTGTTCTACAATGGAGGTGTATGTGTGTAGGTGCTGGAGTGCTCCTGGGACGAGCTATGGAACAAAGTTCAGCAGGCTCAGGACCTGGACCACATCATCGCTGCCCATGAGGTCTTCCTAGACACAATCATCTCCAGATGTCTGCTGGACAATAACAGCAGGGTAAAACACACACTTTGGATGATCTGCGGAGAATATGAGGTCTTCTTTACTTTATATACTGTATATATGGTGGTAAGGTTTTCCTCCAATCTGCCCTGTCCCTCTGTGTAGTCGCTGTTGAACCAGCTGAGGACCATCTTCGACCAGATCATCGAGTTTCAGAGCGCCCAGGACTCCCTCTACCGCTCAGCGCTGGAAGAGCTCAGCCTACGTCTGCAGTACGAGGAGAGGAAGAAGCAGAGAGAAGAGGAGGTAGAAATGAGAAACCCACGTTCCCATCTGTGTGTGTCTGAAATATTTTAGGTCTCTGTGAAGAATATAAAGTACTTACTGTGCAAGTGTGATTTTTATAGAGCAGCTTATAATCAACAGAGGTTGTTCAAAGTGCTTTATTCAGCAAAAAACTAAGAAAAATGTAGGCCTACTATGTACAAAGAAAAGACGGATAAAAACTGAAGACATGACTAGAATTAGTGCAAGCATCTAAGAATTTATGTGAAGTGTGAAAATTAAAGTGGCAGCACAAATGAGTTTTTCTAAATCTGTCTTGTATGCAGTTTTTCATTTATGTTCATGTTTGAAAGTAAATGTAACAGATGTTTGCTCTGTTGTTAACTTGCGTTTGCTGCTTCAGGGTCACTGGGGAGTAACAGCTGAACAGGAGGCGGAGGAGAAAAAGAGGATTCAGGACTTCCAGGAAACGATACCAAAGATGCACTCCCAGCTCCGCATCCTCACCCACTTCTACCAGGTAGCAGCCGGAGCATCAACCTCACCTCAGCCCTGTCCAAACCAATGATATGTCATAAGATGCATTGAACTAAGCAATTACTTGGATAGCGCTGCTCTGCTCATTTCAATACAAAACTACTCTGGTAACTGTTTTTCAGGCTTAAAACGTTGCTTTAAGTATTTTCAGTTACTTGCAATAGTGGCAAAAACATTAAAAAAAACCCACAGATGGTGGAATATTTGGAGCCACTGGCTGTTTCTCAAAAACGTTCTCGTCTGTTCTTCTGTTCTTGCAACGTCATCAGTCGGGACCCAAGTACTGTTCCATTTAAAAGTTTGCACAAACCAAGATGGGATGGAATACTCAGATGTTGTTCTTGTCTCCTAGCTTAAACCAAGGACGCACTGGTTGGTAGACTTGGCTGGTAAATATCCCAAGATGCATCAAAGGCGATAGCGGCTTCTGCGACAACTTACCTCAGAAATGTTTTATTGAGTAGATGATGTGATACAATGTTGGAACACACACGAGAGGCAGAATAGAGAGAAAATACATCTTTATTATATGGGATTGAGCGAAATTTGTTTATCCAGTTTTGAGGAGTATACAAAATATTTAAAAAAATATATAAATGACATGTAAATAGTGGTACAAATGTATTGAGGTTGAATTGATTGACACATTGTGGTGGATTAACACATAGCCGTTCCAATAACACAGAGAAGGAAGACCGTTCTCTGCGAACTTTATATTGAAAAACGCTATTGATTTGTGCCACAACAAAATACCCAGGGGGCTTATGCAAATTACAGCCATGAAGTGGGGATAGGAGATGTCTCTCCCCGGGCAAATTCCTCATGTCTGCTCCCGGAGCAGAGCTGTCATTTGGAAAAGATGGTGTCCTGTTAAACAACCACACAGACAGACAAATTGATGAGGTGATCCTCTTTTTTTTTTATCCCTCTGTCCAAATCTCTGTCATTTGGACCAGCTGACAGTTTATCTGACCCGACTTGCTCACTTCACCGCAAGCTAATTGGCTGTTGAGACAGGTGAAGTGCCTCGCGTTTTGGAAACCTGCCACCGGAGACTTGACAAGCTGGAGTCGCAGGCGATGCCGGCGGCCGAGCTGAGACAGGCTGGGGTTTGTGAACCGTTTTCTCCTTGTTCATTTTCTTTCTGCTCTCGTCCTTCTGCCTGTCTCTCAGAGCATCGTCCAGCAGTTCCTTGTGTTGCTGATGACCAGTTCAGATGAGAGTCTGCGTTTCCTCAGCTTCAGACTGGATTTCAATGAACACTACAGGTTAGACTTTGATCCAGTGCACAGACACAAAAATCTTGAATCACAATCAGGAGACTTTGTTAATCCCAGGGGGAAATTTTTTTGTGTCACAGTTGCTCCATTCAAGTATTATTAAAAAGTAGCAGGTGAGAAATAATCAATACAACAAGAGGGAAACGAAAGAAAAAATATATTTGTAGCTCTAAATATACAAACAAACATAGCTCTGAATGTATATACAGTATATAAAAACACACTTAGATTAGTAGTATCAATATGTTATCAATATGATAATTCAAGAACTATACATAAATAAGTGTGCAAAAATGGCTGTTATTAAAATTATGTAGTTATAATGTGGAGTTAAACAGCCTGATGGCCACAGGCAGGAATAAAATAAATAAAACTCTTAGAAACTGAATGAATCCCAGGACATGGGTTGGGAACTTTAAAAGTACCTGCTATGTAATGATACATGTACCTGTCATATGTGTCTGTCTGTAATGATACTGTTGAGAAATGAACTCCTTACTGACAGATTTTATTTTCCACTCTTCTATACGTGGAGGCTGTATTTTAAAGAACAAATGATCCAAAGCCGGGCTTCACACTAAGCTAGTTTTAGCTGGCCCCTGCCACTTGCTTTGTGTATCTACGAAGCATCTGTCATAATATGGTACTACGGATTCAGTCCACTTCTCAGGTGTTCTCCAGCCTTGCAGCGATTTTCATAAGCGCGTTTGATGTGAGTGGCAGTTTCAAACCTGAACTCTAAGAAACACAAAATCAGCAGAAACGTCCCGAGTTGAGATTTGCGTATCCCCGGGAAAATGCAAAGGAAGCAGATTTGCAGCTTCCAGGAGGAAAAGACTCTTGGTTGGAGTTGGACCCAGGAGCAGGTGAGGAGGCCGGAGGGAGAGCACATGTCTATTGATCACTGTAAACACACACTTCTACACTGACAGTTGTAGTTTGACATTAGTGTGTAGTGTGAGCATTTGTAATTAACTTTGTTCCAAATTACTCAGACTAGTAAAGTAAGGATTAATCAAATAGTTAGATTTTTTTCACACTCCGTCTCACAGATGTTCATATAAAACTAAATCACAGCTGCAAATTTCTTTTCCATTACAACCTAATGCCACCTGCATTACATTTTACCTCAACAAAAATCATTAAATGTTGGGTAATGTAATTTCCAAGTAGCAAAAATACTGGTCATAAAGATTAAAATACTCCTAGATGTCGTATTTCATTTGTTTTCCAGCAACAACTCGATTTGTAGCATCTACCTGGTTTTTATGGTTAATTTTATATACTGGCAGCACTTAGTTATGGTTCAAGAAAGATACTGGAGCTTGGTTTAATACAGCAGAAGTCTGATGCATAACAGTTTAGTCATATTTAAACCAAACCATGATCTTTTCCTAACCCTAACTGCATCCTTACTCCTAAAACTACATACTTATGTCAAAGGATGCAAACTCTGCATATGTAGAAACGTAGACAAATGTAAATAGAATTCCCCACTCACAACTCATACTGTTTTTAAGGATTGCACCAGTTGAAATATTCTAGACCTTAATTGCTAAAATTGACATGATGCATCTATTTGTAAGTTTCGGTAGTTTCACACACCCAATAATAAATAGTTCCAGTAGCCTCCATTAAGGTGATGGTTTCCAACGTTTTGTTATTGTTATCCTGCTCTTGCTTTTCTTTCTTCCTGCAAAATGTTCAAAGACAATGAGCCTTGAGAGACAACACAGTGACATCCAACGTATAGAGGGGAATTAATAAGTATGTGAAAATCTTTGATGGCAGCATTGGATTCGGTCTGGTGACTTTCACTGACAGACTGCAGAAAATGAAAAGGTTAATTTCCGCGATAACGTGTTTTGTTTGGTCTTTATGCCATAGTGGTTAAGATGAGTCCGTTTTTTGCTTCTGTAAAGTCCTTCAGTTTTTTATGGTTAGTTATAGACACATAGTTATAAAAAATATGTCTCAAGTGTTTTAAGTGGTTTCAACTTATTGTGAATAAATTTCAAAGATATGGTGCAGCAGGCTTTTCACCATCTATTTAAAGGTTTTCATCCTATTGAGCTACTTCAAGAAATTACTGAAGCTCATAGGAAAATGTAATGCAGGTGACAAAAGTGTATAGGATATTGGATCTAATATAATGTCTGTGAGAATGGGTTCTATTCTGTTATTTACACCAGGGGCGGTGAACTCCGGTCCTTGAGAGCCGGTGTCCTGCATGTTTTAGATATTTCCCTCTTCCAGTATACCTGGATGCCATTACATCATTATCAGGCTTCTGCAGAGCTTGATGATGAGCTGATCATTAATTGAACCAGGTGTGCTGGAAGAGGGAAATATTGGCTGTGGATGGTAGAGCAGGTCGTCCAATAACCGAAGGGTTGGAGGTTCGAATCCCGCTCTGTCTGAGTCAAGAACTGTTGTGTCCTTGGGCAAGACACTTCACCCACCTTGCCTCCAGTGCCACTCACACTGGTGTATGAATGCATGTGAA
>JAPQRQ010000013.1:3198659-3209538 GCA_037367365.1 Apogon talboti | reverse complement strand
ATGAGCTGATCATTAATTGAACCAGGTGTGCTGGAAGAGGGAAATATCTAAAACATGTAGGACACCGGCCCTCGAGGACCGGAGTTGGACACCCCTGATTTACACCATCCTGAGCTGTGTATTTTTTTGTTGTCAACACCTCTACCTCTCCTACAGGGCCAGAGAGCCAAGACTACGAGCCTCTCTGGGTGCCACCAGGGGGCGTCGACTGTCAAACATCTAACGCCACGACTTCGTCACAGACAAACAACGCTTCCGGTCATCGGAGCACGAGGTATGACATCATCGACCAGCAGAACTAAAGCGCTTCACATTAACATGATGCCATCCCTCGGAGGAGACGGACGCTGCTCTGGGCGCAGAGGCAGTCGCCCAGTGAGGACTGGTTCTGCAAAGCCAGCTGGGCAGGATCTAAAGAATAAAAAAAAAAAAAAAAAACCAACAAAAAAAAACACATCCTTGACATTCAGCAACGAAAGATGCAAGATATGGGAAAGTGTTTGGGGAAAGTGTTCAGCTACATGTGAGCAGGAGTCTCACAGGGCCACGTCACATGGCATGCCTTATCAATGACGGGGGAAGAAAAAAAAAAACTTTTTCTCAGCGCGGTTGCCAAATCCTGTCCCAACACACACATATATGTACATACAGTATGCAAAATTGTAATATATGAGTCTTAACATGTCGAATACACACCTGTGGCTTTGAATCTCCTCACTAGGGTTCGACTGATATGGGTTTGATATTGATATTTATTTCAATTTTGTATGAAAATGAATTTTTTTACGATAATCCACAAGGGATACAGTTCACAATAAGCTGGAAAAAACACAGCAGTACAAGGCACTTAGTCCTCGGCATATTGAATATTTAATATTTATTATCAATCTTTACAAACCGTCATATCAGTCTAATCCTGGTCTCTACTGTCTCTCTAAAATCCAGGTTTTTTGTATGTCATATGTAAGATCACAATCCTCCAACACACACACACACAAAACAAAACAAACAGAAGCCTGTCGTTTACACTGTACTCAGTAGTCATCTGTAGTTGCTACGTTCAACCACACAGCTTTGACAGTGTGTTATTTGTGGGAGAGGAAAAAGGGAGACGGAGCATCGTTGAACCGACTTGTAAAGATTGTCACTGAGAGCTTGTCGTCGATATTCTCTCTTCTGTCTGCACGAAAGACGATCATATAAAGGAAAACAATCCTCACAACAGCCAACCTCACTTCTAGTCAGAGCATAAATCACAGGGAGCCACAAGCTGTCTTTAAATATTGTAAATATTTCTCCTGAAGGTCCATGTTTAAAGAGTTACATGTAGATGTTAACTTCTCGGCCATTTATTTTCAGATGAATTTGAGTTTTGTCGCTGAGACTTGTTTGATGTTGATATCGGAGGGATGGAGTGGTTTTAAACATTTTTTCATCTAAATTTTGATTATTTAGCAGCAGTTTTTAGAGTCACAACATGGCTTTTTATAATCATAATGACTCAGAGCTGGAGCGGCTTAAATATATTAATGTTATCAAATTTTCGTCAAAAGAGGAGTAACTTAATGTTAAACTAGTAAAATATGGATGAAGGAAACTCCTCGGGCTCCCGTTGGTTTGGTCATCCATAGTTTGCTCTGCGATGTTTTGTTTTCTGCTGTAAAACCTACAGATAAAAGTTAAAAAGTCAGTGGATTTCAGTCATGACAGTATACAATCACTTATATCCACATAACAGTTACAGTTTTCCTGCATAAGAAGTTGTTTCGTCATTCACATTAAACATTATATAGATGTTTATTTACCCTTTTGTTAGTTTTTCTTGAGTTTGGAGTTGAATAAGGCAGCGCTCTCTGCTTAGGATGTTTACTTCTAGCTATATTTGAGTTTTTGGAATATTTCTTTTCTGGATGAATTTCTCCGGGCAGCAGAGTGCCTGCAGCGTCACTGCTTCACAACTAACATTAACAGAAACCTGTGTGTGTCGTGGTGACGTTGATTCTTTGAAGTCAAACCAATCGGTGCTGTGTGATGTCACCGGACCCGCTGTGGTTCTTGACAGTGAAATATAATGTATGTAAGCGTCTGCGTTCAGACATACAGTGAAGACGTGAATCAGAAGTGAGTGAAACAGCACTTTAACAACCAAACTGATCCGGGGTCAGCTGTTATTGTCTGTCTATGTCTATCCTCTCCATTGTATAGAACATAATGTATAGAATATAGAGAAATGAACCATTCTGCTTCTTTAATAAAGTGTTTTTTGTTATTAAAATGTGTTTGAGCTTTTAATATAATGTGTCCAACCTCTATCTAATGAAAATGTCATCATTTAAGTCACAAGTTGTGAGACCTTCACTGATCATCTGCTGGTTTTGGAAGGTTTTGACTGCATCATCTTCAAGTTGTAGTATAAAAATATTATTGATTGTGAATCGGAATTGTGACGAAAAATCCCTCAAAATGACATCAAGGTGTTATATTGTTGATAATTCACTTTTTACATCTCAGAGGTGACTATTGTGTTTTTTACTCCACTGTATTTGTCCTCTGAATATCATGCATCTTCACATACACTATATGCAAAAAGTGTCGGGACATTGAAATCAAGAGTTTCATTACTAATGGGACTACAAATACAATAATGACAAATATAATGTAAATTTATTTTGCAGTCAGTATCATATACAGTGACTATTTTTACATCAAAATTACAAATTAATGGTTAATTCTGTTTACATTCTTTTAAAACTTACAAAACCATTCAGAATTAGTTAACATAGACTTTTTATGTCTTGTTTTTGTCATAATTGTTCTCAGGTTCCACCTTTAGATTTCTGAAATGTGTGTCACATTCTGACCATAAATCATTTTAAGCCACAAGTAACTGGTTTCTACATCTCCCACTTGGGAAGAAAAATCAGCCTTTAAATTGATGTTAAAGAAATTTTTGATTTGATGTTTACCCTTATTTATTTACAACTGACAAACATTTTTGCCATCAAATCAGTAGGAAGTCCTACAAGTTGTGATAAAGGATGGAAATCTTTGGTGGGGGTAACTTTCTTTGCCTTCCTTTAAAAAGAGAAGAAAATGCACGCAAAACCTGTAAACTGATGCAACACACATGCATGCAGCATTAGTAATCTAAAACTACATATAATATTATAATCATAGAACACTGGCAGGATCCATTTTCCTTTTAATGTTAGTTTAGCTGTTGTGATTACAAAAGCTGAGGCATGTCAGCATTCCTAAACTTGCTTTTTGAATGAATGAATATTTTTATTTTGGTTACATAAAAAAAAACACACACTTAAAAAAAAACATTCAGTTTGTTCCATTTTTAACCAAAAAAAGGAAGAAGCTGAAGCCAGAGGCTTATTTATGCTTCTCCTACTTCCCTCTCTTAAGTTTTTTTTATACTAGCGGCAAAAACAAAAGACAAAGAAAAAAACATTCACACGAAATCATCTACCTTCACTACTGAGGTCATTTAGAACATCATATTACTTTAATACCCCTGAAGAATTTGACACATTAAGGCTTTTTTGAAACTCACCAGCGAGCTGCACTGTTTCAGTTCATTATTCAGTTGGTTCCATAATTTGACACCAATAACAGAAATACAGTGATATTTAACATTTGTTCTCACTTTATGCCTTTCAAACACAAACAACCCTCTTAAATTATATTTTCCTTCTCTTAAATTAAAAAAATTTTGAATACACACAGGAACACTTTTATTCATAACCCGAAAAATTATTTTATTTTTGATTTAGCACCATGGTTTCTTAGTTTATTTATTTCTCAAATAATAAAATAAAAATAAATTCTAGTTAGTTGCATGCTTGTGAAATGTTACCTTACAAGCACTGGCTTTATATAATGTAGATTTTATCCTTTGAACAAAAAGAAGTTTGACCTGTAATGTTAAAATCACTTGAACTCAACCTGTGCAGCTGGTGTCAGGTTGAGACAGTGACCCAGAAACACATGTCTTTGTCAACTTTTTCGGACGGTACATTGTCTGTACTGGTTTGACTGCTTACATGAATGTAATGGCAATTTTAGAGTACTGTTTGAACAGTTGCTGTGCTGTTGTTTAAATTCCACCCTGTGGTAGGTCAACAGGACATGGGATCTTCTCACCTGGGGTTATCTCTTCCTGACCCCCACATATGCCAATCTATCACATGTAAATTCTCTGGTACTCTGACATCAAAGCAGCACAGTAAGAGGAGAAAGGGGGTTATACCTCCTTTCTGTATAAGAGGGACAAGCAAATTCCCTTTCTTTGTCCTCCTCCTGCAGACTGCTCTACACTCTGTATGACGAATACCTTTGAAGCTTCAAGTAAATACACAGAAAGACATTGATCATCTGGGACATCATCTTATTCGCCTCCAATAGCTAAAATTCCACAACAATGAACATAAACTGGATTTTTCAGTCCTGTTGACTGAGCCATGACTGAAATTAACCAGTAGGGGGCGTAGCAGCTTCTTTTTCCAACCCCTTGCTATCTGTCTCTGTGTCTGCACACACTTCATGGCCTTGACTTGATGTTTTCGCTGCATGACATGCAATAGCTACTTTTGTACAAATAATCAGATGTTTTTGGGGGTTTTTTTGGGTGGGTTATTTCTCCATCTGCTGAGACGGCGCCATCTTGACACATCTCCCCATCTTAAATAAGGAAAGTCTCAGGATACGTGATGTTTCCACTAGAGACGCCTGTCTGCTTTCATTTCTGTCTCTTCAAACTGTTCCTTCATACACATGTTCAGTTTCCTTCCCTCTATATATGTGTGTACATGTGTGAACGCCTGTTTGTTTGTCCCCAGAGCACCTTCTCAGGCCTATAAAGCTGTTTTGCTCTTTCTGGATATCGCTCTGAGAAAATTGTCAATTTGTGCAGCCGGAGCAGTGCGATTCTGAGCATCCTGACTGCTGAGCTGGAACAGACCGACTTCCTCAGCTCCTCGGTTTATTCCTCAGCCTTTCCTTTGTTCCTTTCTGTACTTCTACTGTACATGGTAGGCCTTTGTGCAGAGCTATATGTCAGTGACATTACAAGTGTTTCAAGGCGGCTCTCCCAGTATTCCCAGTGCACCTGGTGTCATTTTTTTTTCTTTGCAGAAATAGCTTTGCCCTGTTGACCTCTCTATTGTACAAGACCTCCCAAAAAACTGAATTGATATCAGTTCATTATGCACGTGTCAGTGGTCTTCGACAGCCTTGGCCATGCTCACACTGAAGCTGCTTCAAAAAGTAAAAAAAAAACAACTTGTGCTTTAGTTATCCTCAACGTAGCCCTCAGCCTCTTTCTCAGTTTTTTCTTGAGAAGTTATCAATATTTTATCAAGTTTCCTGCTGTTAGTCTCTAATAAAGTCTTATCTTTTAATTAAATAGAATAATTATGGATCTTAATCATTGATTATTGATAAGAACTTGACTTGATCTTGGGCATTATTAGTATGATTAGAAAAGTATGTTATTCTGGCATCATAGGATTTAATATTCTTTAATATTGCAAATAGCAGTTATGTTTTCTACCACCACATCATATGAACTCCTTTATGTGGCTACTTGAAGGCATTATTTTATCAAGGATGCAATTATTAATCAAAATAATCAGCACATTAAACAATATTAATCATTCATCTGCAGAGATAAATAAAAAAAATATATATCATGTGAAGCAGCGGCAGGTGTTTTTCCATGTCTGTAAACTCTGTCCTTGGTGCCCCTGTGCAGTGATCCACAACAAACCTGAGAAACAACTCCAGCTGACTCCAAAACAGCCACGTCTGCACATTGATCAGCCGTAGGGCACACGGATAGTCAGGGCTTCTAAGTTTGTCTCTGGAAATTTGGGGGACTTTATCTCAGGGGGAAGTTATCATTCTTTGATCAGAGAGTAGACCGATCCCAGTGTTTCGACTCTGTGTTAAACTCAGTATTTTCATGACCTTCGAGGCTTCAATGATGTGACGAGTTTATAAAAAGGATGTTGAACACGTCCTTATGGAACGATCCACTGCTTTGGTCCAAACTGTAGTTGTCTCTGGCAGTTTTGTGCAGACATTCTCTGACTCATAGCGGCTTTGGTGATGCCTCACTCTTGCTGTGACACTGACATTATTCAGTAAAAAATGTCCTCCAGCACTGCAAGAATTGGTGCAAAATTTTGCACATATATATATATATATATATATATATATATATATTTACACACACACACACACACAGAAGTACAGTATACAGTACTGTGCAAAAATCTTAGGTCACCTCTAGGTTTGGGTTGAAATGAAGCATATTTATTTCTCATTCTCTTTTCATCAGGTACAACAAGAAAATGCAGGAAATACCCCTGACCCCACATGACCAAAGCACAAATGATTAGAAACATCTGACGTGTGTTGAATGAAACCTGGTATAAAACAACAGAAAATTAATGCAATAAATCTCATATTGTCTGAACAAAAGGGTTGAAGACATGTTAAGCGCAAAGGGAGGTCACACTAAATATGACCACTTTGGTTTATAGAAGCTGTGTTTTTTCCTCTAACTTTAGTTTTTCCTGCTGTACATACTTCTCATATATCAGATTGGATCTTAATACAGAGATTGAAAAATGAATGTGTGTGGTCAGAACTTTCTTAAATCAACAGAGCTAACGTATAATTTAGTAGTATTGATTATATAATATAAAAACATTAACATAATAATTCATAATTTAATTTCTCTACATGTAATTTATCCAAACTATATGCACTTACATGCAATATCAACAAAGCAACAATAATTAAAAATACAACTTTCAAGGATTTCAGTGTGCATTATTTATAATGATGCAACATTGTTACACGACTGGAGAACAAAGAAAAAAAGGCTGAATCTTGAATTATCATGAGCTATAATTATTTCCAGAGGATGCAGTAACCTTGAATATTAATTTTTTGCAATGTCTTGCTGCATTAAAAAACAAAAACTTGATCAGATAATTGAATTTAATGCATTTCCTTAGCCATTTTTCAGCTCTTACATTTCATATAGTTATTTATGCGATAATGTCGATATCATTTATAAAGTATCTTTTAAACCAACAAATTGCCCAAAGTCCATTGTAGAGAAATTAGTGAATTAATAAGAATATGGACCATGTGGATTTTTATAAATTAGAGCAATTCAATGCACACTTTGTATGAAGTTTTTTTTGTCTTACTTCTCTAGCTGATACTATTTTATTTGTATAATTTATGCATATGGAAGCCCAAGATAAATTCCCCTACATTGTGCGGTGGTAAAGTGAACCCTGGATCTGGTTAGCAGGAAAAAAAACAAAAACATGAGGATGTTGTGTGCTTTGCCTTTATTTTCTCTTTTCAATTCCTGGCCCCACTTTGTTTTTTCTGCTGTAAACTTGTCAGTGTGGGTGGTGGGTGATAAAAACAAACAGAAGGAAAAACTGTTGTTGGTGACACATTTTATAGTCGATGAGTCTGCAGATCTGAGGAGTGTCAAGGTCAGATATGAGGTCAAAAGTTCAGAGATGTAATCTGAGCCAGGTCATACAACTACATGAGGTCAAATGATTAGAAACATGCATCAAAACATACAAGAAAAAGTTGAAATGGGTGGAATTTAGGGCTAATAATGAGTTAGAATAATTAAATAACATGGCGACGATAGTGAGGATAGGCTCCAGCACCATCACGACCCTATCGAGGGTTTAGTGGTTTAGAAATCAATGACTGAATGTGATTGTATTCTTGTTTTGGTCTACAGCCAGGATCCAGGAAGGATCTAGTCCTTTAAGAGCAAAAAACGGAGAAGAATCACCAGTTTGATGATGAATATGTGAGAAAAATACTGAATTGTTTAAAACTATGTTCCTCAAAGAAAGACAGGGAGAGATTTATGTGTTTCAGTGTTTGTGGTGCAGAATAGAATAAGGTATGCAATGAATCTGGATGCATTTCAGTGTGTTAAAGGGAAGGAGTCAAGCCTAAGCTGAACATCATGATCGACACCGCATCACCAACAGTCCTTCATTTAGAGCTGACAGAACCACATGGGTTCAGAGGTAATAATCAAGCCCTTGTAAAACATTACAATACAGAATTACAGCGCAAACATCAGGCCAAACTTTACTGAGCCAAACAGAAGAACTGACTTCTCTGAACCCATCTGGGACGGACCATCACTCAGTGGAGACAGGGACTTAAATGGGCGCAGTATGCCCCGAACCGAAGCCTTAAGGACCATCCTGACTTTTAGCAGTAACAAGTCCTGAATGCACGTTGGTCATGATCTGGGGTGGTGTCACTTTGCCTTGACTAAGGTTTGCACTTCTGTGATGCATGCCATTCAGACATTACTACAGAGATTTTACAGAAACACACGCTGCCTTCAAGACAACTTCTGTCCCGGGGACACCCATAACATATTTTAACATGACCCCGCAAAACCACTTTGTGCCTGGATGAGTTCACTGTACAGTTTTTACACTGCTGGTGGTCGATCGTGTGTTTTGTGTCCAAATCTGTGTTAACGAGACAGTTTTCCTGAATTTGTAGCATAGATTTGAAGTTTAAGCCATCCTGTTTATTAGATTATTTCAGGTTTTAACCCATAAAGACCCAAACATCCACTGGTGTCCAAAACCATCTACCCATATTAAATGTTTAATAACTCCTAATCCACTAATCATGTCAATACATGTAAATAATTGGTGTAAAATTCAGTTTGTCATCTTTTCATGGTCATCAGATATGACCCATTTGGACGTTCAGAGGCTCCGTAGTTACCATGGAAACACTGTCATCTTCTACAACATTGATTCACCAGTAAAACCAATGGAGTTGGATCAGTGACAGTGGATGGAGACACTTGTTTTATATTCAGTTATTTATATCTCTACTGAAAAAAAATCACTTTTTCCTTCAGTTTTCTCTGTTTTTGATATAACCCTCAACTTTAATCTGAGCTTTTATGAACATCTACATGATCAGTGAATTGAATATAGGAAAATACATGATTTTCACAGAAAAAATGCAAAGTAAAGAAGATAATATTACAATAAATGATAAAGTGATAAAGCACTGAAGAAAGGTTAAATATAGAGAAATAATCATTAGGGAAGTGACACCAAAGTAGCACTGGGTCTTTATGGGTTAAGTCAATGAAGGGTTTATTACTTAACCTCTGGGAAGTAACATAAACAATGTGGCCTCTTTTTTCTTATCCAACCTGTTCCATCTTCTAAAAAGTTGTAAGTGAAAACAGGGCAACTGATTAAAAATGGAGTCTGCACAGCCATGAGGACAACACATGCCCCATTTTTACCGCAGCAGACTTGATTCAACTCTGCCTGACCTGCAGAAACAAAGCAACACAGCCATGTGTCATAACCCATCAGGCATTATCCACGCTGCAAACGCATGCATGCAATCTGAGGAATGGCCTCCACTATTCTGTGAATGCCATTAAAGGGAAGCGGCTTTGTTTCACTGCCACTGACTCGAGTCCTGCTCTGCTTTTGTCTGACCTTCTAACGGTGTTTTAAGGTGACACAGAGGGGGTAAAAAAAAATAGTGTTGTCAAGCCACAAACAGACATCTGACATTTAACGGCATTTCTGGCAGCAGATGTATTTGAGAGCATCTTATCAAAAAGGTAGATTCTTGTTACTTTTCTTTATTCCACTTGTTTCTGCTGAAAATAAACAAACAGAAAGGCTGCAAAAAGCCAAAGGGAGTCGTTGTTTGTGGTCCACGAAGGCCGCCGTTTAGTACGTTTTGCATTGTGTCCGAGACCTGCACCTTCTTTGTTCATAGTTTGCTTTAACAAGAGTCTTGAGAATAGATATGTAGCATTAATTGGACATTTGCATGTGTGGGATTTTAATGAGACTAATTAGAGCAGCAGATTGTAATGGAGCGATACGGCGCAAGGTGTGAAAATTTCCCCTCTTCGGTGGATAATTGTACCCTTATCCATCCATCACCTTTTGAAGTGGATCCCTGCTTGGATTTTCACTAATTGTGACTTTTTAATTAATTGCGAGAAGGACCGCAGTTTTGGGGAATCTTTGTGTTCCTGCTCCTGTTATTCTGCTGATTGTGATATGGAGTTAATTCCAAAATTAGACCAGACAAGATGTTAGCTGTTCTACTCTTTGTTACCATCTGGGCTTGGTGGTGATTAATACATCACAGAATAGCTCCCAAAAAACAAAGAGTAGTTTAGATACTCAGCTCCCATACATCTGCAAATCACATCTTACTACTAATAATTTTTAATTTTATGTAATTAATGTCTTGGCTCCTGTGTGGTGGCTGATATATTTTAAGTCCTGCATTCCCTGTAACATATTTCAAATATTTAGTCATTTGGGCCATTAAAATGCTTTGTTATGCAATTTGGATTTGACTTATTAACAGAATATGCGTATTAATAAATGTCTCACTGAGGTATGTGACAGGTGAGTCAGAGGACAATCCATGTTACAGCAGTAAACAAAACAATCTGTGGGAAATATTATTGAGGTCTGACACCAACTACAGCCTTTTTTATTTTGATTGTACATTCATAGACATCACTGGAAGATCTAAATCCAGCATTGTAATATAATATTCAGAATTATATTTTCATGGAATCCAGTAGCATCATGCCCATTCATGTCATACCTTTTTGGATTTGTGTTATACACTACTGTTCACTACTATTATTGTTCTATTTAGCTACAATCGTTTTTATATTATGTTCCAAACCATTCATTTAACGCATAAGGACCCAAACGGTCACTGTTGACCAAAACCATCTACTGATGTAAACTGTTTAATACCTGTTGATCCACTAATCCTATCA
>JAPQRQ010000013.1:3178841-3191747 GCA_037367365.1 Apogon talboti | reverse complement strand
TCGACCCCATCCCCTACCCGGCTGCGCCTAGAAATTCTGTCCATAAAAGTTATGAACAGAACCGGTGACAAAGGACAAAAAAAAAATTACTTCTCTCACCACTTATTGCCACTAATATTTCTTAAGTCATGTCCGATGGGGCAGAGTGGACGGAGTGGGACCACAAAGCACTGCTTTGCAAATATGTTATCGCAGTACCTAGTGCTCGGTACCACCAAGAACCATCCAAACAGCTCAAATAACTTTTAATTTTATTCCAGAATGATAGTGAAGGGTGCTATACATATTTACAGAACTAGCACAGTGCTAGTGTGGATGTCTGGACATGCCTACTAGTGGAAAAGGGGTAACTCAAGAATTAATGTAAAGACAATTTCATTAAAATTCAAGTTTAGATTCATTCAGATTTTTACTTTTACCATTTATGAAGATTCAGGTTTATTTAGGTTGAGCTTTAATGTCTTTGTCTAACTTCATCATCACCTACCTCCATATTTAATCTAATATCTACACAGAATGACACTTTTCCCATAAATGTGTATGTATTCTGTTGCTTCCTATATGGCCTGTTTCTTCTTCCACTTGCTGCACCATCATACCTCATTTCCATCTGGAGATGAAGTGTCAAAACTGGGAAGGGTTGATCCTCTGGGGAGAAAGAATATCCACTGTAATATTAATGGAAAACCCTTACCTGACAGTGGCATTATGGGAAAGGTCGTTCAATCACCCATTGGGTAATAAATATCAGTGTTGATTTCAGACTGGTGAAGTACTTGTCAGGATCTGCTCTACTAGAACAAACAGCCCATCCACGTAACCACAGAGCTGATCCGCATGGAGCCACTAAACCCAGCGCGATATCAGTCATTGAATGTGACGCTGAGAATGTCAAACCCCAAACCGTGGCTGCTTTCAAGATATTTATTCAGCTTAGATGGTCAAATGGATTGATGGACACATTAAAGGACGAGCAGAGAATGGCTGATTAGCACACTTGTATTCATGCACATGCACCAGGGCTGCGCCGTCAGTCATGAGGCCTGATGGGAGCTGTCTGCGGGGCTGGAAATGCCACCATCACCATCTCCTCTGTAGACACACAGTAAAAACGCAGAACAACGACGTGCCTTTGTTTGACTGTTTGTTTGGGTTGTTAATGTTTGATTAAAATATGACCTCGTTTTTTGTATTTTTGGGACTAAATCAAGACAATATGTCATTTCTCCACTGTAGAATCCTGTCTAATCTCTATAGAGATAATGATAAATTAGCCCTGATCACTTTTATCTACTTTTAATCTGCTGCAGTATCAAGAATCTCTAAATTTAATAGTATCCTACATTAGCATTGCAGTGCATCATGTGTCTTTACATATAAATGGTGTCAGCAGGTGGTTTTACATCAGTGCACCACTTTGAATTGACTTCTGTCTGCAGTGACACCTACACATACATGACAAAGGGCTGCCATCTAAAACACACTTCATTAACCTCAGTGGCTATGCTTTGACCTTGTATTCAACTAATATAGTGTGTTCTCAGCACTTCTGCAAGTCAGGAAAAAGTGTTTTAGCTGTCTCATATACAGTAGGTGCAGGGGGTTTGGATGTTGTTTGACCATGAAGTAAGTACTTCATCAGCAGCATGGTTTAGGACACAAAGATAATTAAGTTTAACCTCAGTTTATACTTTAAACACAGTAGGATGAGCCCTGAAAGATACAGGGTGTATGAGTAAGGAGGTTATATTACTATTATATTACTATATAGAAGTGGGCTGTGATATTATTCTACTTTCATTGCTGCATAACCACTTGTAACTATGAATTGTTACACACACACACATATATATTTATTTATTTTTCATTTTTTATTTTTTTTGTGTGTGTGTCTGTGCTTAGAATGAGTTCTTTATATTGACAGAGGGAGCAGGTCCTCTTCTGTCCTTGTACAGTAGCCCAGAATGGACACAACTTACACTGGATCTAGAGGTCATTTCATACAAAGTGGGTTTTATTTGGTCTTTGTTCAGTTCATTATGACATTGTTCAATCTATGTGAAATTTGAGTTACATTTCTTGTAGGACAGATTTTGTACCAATGAATTTATTGTTATTTTAAGACCTAATATTGCATTTTGATAAAATGAAGACAGATGCTTCTTCTGACTGTTCCTTTGGTCTGCACATTGTGATTTATATACTGTATGTAAGTACTAATATTTTAATATTGATGGTAACAAAAATCTAACATTGATTTGTAATTGCAACTGGTTTTATGGTAGAGAAAGGGTGAAAGAGATATTGTATATATCTCCTTTTTGGATGAAAGCCTTTACTGTTTTCACTTTCATTTCAGTGTATCCTGTACCTTTAAATGCAGCACAAGGCAAAATAAATCATAAAACATTCATACGACATACAACTTTGTCAGAGAAGAATTAGTACCATGTCAGATTTCAATACCTTAAAATTATATATGATTCGACTGTGAAAAATGTAGACAGAAGCCAAAAGCTGTTTTCTCATTAACCCATAAACACCCAAACAACCACTGCAACCAAAATCATCTACCGATATTACATGTGGATCAATGACAGTGGACAGAGACACTTGGTTTATGTTCAGTTAATGATAAATTTTGTTGAAAAAGTCATGTTTTCCTAATTTTTCTCTGTTTCTGACATGACAATTAACTTTAATCTGACCTTTTATGAACATCTATATGATCAGTAGGTTAAATATGGGAAAATACCAGATTTTTATTGAAGAAACACAAAATACAGAGGATAATATTATAATAAATGGTGATAAATCAGTTAAGAAAGGTTAGATAGAGAGAATAATTCATTTGGGAACTGCCACAAAAGTAGCGCTCGGTCTTTACGGGTTAATGCTGTCATTTGTGATTTTGTCTAAAAATTAGCACTGCAGCGATAGTTGTTTAATTCAACATGCAGTCTCATAAAGGTTTTTCACTTTTTCTCTTTAAGTGTCATAAATGTTTCTCCTGATAGGAATTGCCTACCGCATGATTCATCTCTTCTCGACTGTAGTTTTGCTGAAAATTTGAGATGTCAGCTTGAGCAGGTTAACCAACTATATTCATTTTTTCCTGACAATTGAGAGTAATTGCCCTAACAGCTGCCGACACACACCTGAACAATTACCTGCCACAAATTCTGAAATGGCTGAGTGGCAGCAGCACCCACGAGTGAAATTACCACAAGGTCTTTATACTATGATCAACTGACAAAACTGTCAGTCCTCAGGGTAAAAAGCTTCTCCTAAAAAGGTTTATTGTGTGAATAAACTTGGAGTACAATGCAGCTTTTAGTTTTTCCAAAATGAGTGCTATCTAGATGTGCAGTGCTAAGAAAAGTGTATTGATTTTCCATTTGAACATCTTGACCTCCACTGCATTTGACACACACTCACATGCACACACACCAATCAAATGTTCTGCTCCGTTGCCGGTTGCCAAGGTCACCAAACCTGCACACCTACCGCTGCCTAAAAGCAAAGAAAAACACTTTATTTTTTCTTGCTCTTTGTGCTGCAGTCAAGCATTGATCTCTCTGTCTGGCTGACTCTCTTCCCTCTCTGCTCCAGTCCATTTTCCCCTTCCACACCCGCAAAGAGGTAGACAGAAATAAAGCGGCCTATTCTCCAAAATCTCCAAAGGAACTGCACTCTTTCTTTTCCTCTCTCAAACCATGGAGCTGTGACTTCAAAGCCACTCTCTAAAAATGGGAGGATAAGAACGCTCGATGCCGACATACAGGGGTTGTTTTGTGAATGAACCACCGTGCTGAGCTACCTGTTAGACCCGACGCTGGCTGGATTTATGTTCTGCCCGCAGGCTATTTTTATATTCAAACCCACTGTCATTTGGAACGGATGCAAGAAAAATGTGCACTGTTTCACCTTAGCGGATGTTTCACCTTTAGTTTGTTGCACAGTGAGATCCACCCTAGTTCAAACCCAACTTGATGAGAGCAAAAAAGTGGAGTTACGCCGCCCAGTTGGAACATTAGCTGTATTTACCTGAACGACACTAATAATCAAAATAACAGCCCAATCAGAAGAGGAAAGCATTGTATACTCACATCTGTGTGAGGAGAATGGACTAATCCAGCTCAACCGGAAGCAGAGTGATGTCGTCAAAGATACTAGGTCTAATGGTGCATTCCAAAGTGCTGGGAGGTTAGATATATCCCATCTGGAATTAACTACATCCCACCTCAAAGCATTCCAGACAATCTATGTTGAACATAAACATCAAATATGGAGGACCACAGATCTAACCTCCTATTTACTTTCTTACTGAAGAGGCATTTTGACTGTCAACAGTACAGTATTCTCACATACACAAAAAAGATGGAAGAGGCCAAATGACAGATGAGCTAATTATACATTGTGAAGTTTTATTTCATTGCGAACCTGCACACTGTGTGCCGCCATTGTTGTGTTTGACGTCACATTGTCGTTTGGGTCGGGGTAATTCGATTTGGCCTCACTTTGCAACTACGACCATCATGCATTGGAACACCTGTCGAAGTCGGAGGTCCTAGTTGCAAAGTGGGGCCAGATCGAACTACACCCACCTCACCGCGAATCAACAATGTGACACCAACACACGCAAGTTCGCAATGAAAAACGCTTCACAATGTATAATTAGTTCATCTGTCATTTGGCCTCTTCCATCTCATTTCTGTATGTGAGAATAATGTATTGTCGACAGTCAAAATGCCTCTTCAGTAAGAAAGTAAATAGGAGCTTAGATCTGCCATCCTCCATATTTATTGTTTATGTTCAACATGGATCGTCTGGAATGCTTTGAGGTGGGATGTAGTTAATTCAAGGTGGGATGTTTTCCTACCTCCCAGCACTTTGGAGCTGGCCATTAAGATGAAAGATTGCCTTGTGGTCGGTCTAACTGCTGATGAAAACGTAATGGCTAACTTGTGGCTATTTAGCTTAAGCCAATAGTGTCAGTTCCCTGAAATCTCTGAACTTATAATATTTACAACAGTCAGACTTCAGCAGAGTGGATTTCTTTGCTGTGATGAATCAGATTAGTCATATTGAGAGATTTTGATTATTTTTACCTTTGGTTTTGACGATATAAAAAGGCAAAGAGCTAAAAATAATACATGTTTGGTCCTTGGTTTGGTGACTGTAGAGCTGCTGTAAATGGGCCTCATCTGCTGCAACACCTCAGACTGTCACTTCTCTCACACTGTGATCTTTTAGTTAATGTTAGGTCTTATCATGTGCTATTGTAAAATGCCAGTGTAAGACGTTAAAGATCATCACATTGGTTTCTGTGGAACCAGCAGTTTCCTCAAAATAATCATTTATTCAGTGAATTCAGCCATTTCTCCCATAGGACTCCATTCAGACAGCTCAGCCTCTAGCCATGACCCCAAGGCGATGACGTGGTTACACCCAGAGACTGTAATCTTGCGTCTTTAGGGTAATCTTTTGTGTAAACCTTTGATAATCTGCGCAACACAGAAATATTAGTGCCAAAAAACCATGTAAACACTGTAAAAGCAATCCAGTTTACTCTCACTGGGTGGAATAAAGGATTTTGGTGAGTGTGGAAGTGAGGGCCAGTAGATGGACGGACAGAAATGTGGTGGTAATGAAGCAAAACTGGTCCCTGGATGATCAAGATCAACAAGAACCGCTTTGAGGGGAACCAAAATGAGTCGAAGAAACATTTTTTGTTTGGTCGCAGAGTGAAATATATAACATTGCTATAATATTTGATACAGTTTTTTTAGTTAAAACAGATGAAAAGCACTGGTGTTTTGTGTAAAAATCAGTCATTGGTGTTTACTACATGCAAAGTATAAGCACTCATTGACTTCACTGTGTCAACAGATGTTTTATGGAACTTCATAAGGAATTTTGCGTGTTTGCGTCCTATGGAGATATCAGAATTTATCCTTGTGTTGATAAGCTGAAGAAGTTCTGGATCCCTACTCTATAAGATTTATAGATTGCTGCACACTGCAATCATCAGAAAGTTTGAAAGAAGTTTTTTAAGACATGGAATAAGGTGAAAACAGGAAAAACAGTTCTTCTTCACATACTTCTGACAGATTATACACTTCACAATGGCAGTGACCAAACTATAAATGTAAAACAAATCTGATTAAATGCTTTGGGGCTCGTAAACACATCTTGTTTTTACAGTTAGCATGGATTGACTGAATATTATCCGTATAACTGCAGTTTATGTGGTGTTGTGTGTAATATTTTGAGGCTGTACTTTTAGTAGATTCATTGCTATTGGTGAACTATTAGGTTCATATAACTATTGTGTTGTTTATGTTACTTCATGAGATGCAAATAATGTCATTTTTAGGAACAATTTAATACTGAGAGTTCACTTTACAGTAGTGTTTCCCAACTGTTTTTCTGTGGACAAACTACTGCATAATATATGTACAGGATAAATTGTGAAAAAAGTCAATTTGTGCATAAATGAAAGTTATTTTCACATTTATAATGTTACTTTGAACAGGTAAACCAACCTTACTGAAGAGAAATATGCTGATAGATCACACCTTTTTTATGCATGGAAAATATGAAAATGAGTCAAAGTCACAGTTTTTCCATCTTATCAGTAAATCAAACAGAATATCTGAGTCTTTCATTCAAGATTCAAACTTGCGTATCTTTGTTACAAACATCATCAATATCACATTTTATGTTTTGGAAGAGCTTGAAATGCTGATTTATTTGGCAACAACATCACTCACCTGTGGCTCACAAGTCAGTGTTTGGGACTTAGGACTTAAAACTTGTCTGTCTCAACCTTATCTCTGTTTTTTGTTTTTTTTTTTTACCTGAAACTGGAAATACAAATCTGCAACCAGCAATACAGTGTAAGAAATGAAACAATCAATCACTTTATGTATATCTATTATAAATACAGCCTCTTGTTGGTTAGTTCACAGCTGATGAGGCGGCTCAATAACAGAGGACTTGACTATCCCCCATTATAATAGAGTATCAGTCTGTTTGTCAGATGAGAGCCAGCCAGGGAAATCATATTCATATGAAATGCAATATTTATGAATTGTGGTATTGAGGGCTTCCTGGTAACTTCAGTATTAAACCAGCTGAGGTGCCCTTCAAAATCTTGTAATATTCCTCCTCCTCCTTTTTTCTGTCTCCTCACCTGCATCAGCATTGTTTTTACTGATGGCTAGCTCTACAGTAAATAAATGGCTTTATAATGTAAGCTCCAGTTCCTTTTGTAGAGTTAAGCTATGAAATACATGTTGCAACAATCATTTCAGTGTCTCAGGATCACTTACTATATCAGACAGTCTATTATAGTGATTCCCTATGTGATTTCCTCTTGATATTTACCATTTAACAAAGACAAACCATCACATTTGATTCATAATAGGACTCAGATATAAACTGTGAAGAGAGGATGTGTGCATAGATTAAAAAATAGATATATTATCAACAATTTTTGTGCAATCTCTTCATCACATGCACTAGCTTGAACAGGTAAACCAACCATTTTGTTGTTTTTAGCCCTTTAAACACCAAAGTTGCAATATTGCTTCAAGCAACATAACTGAATGAAACAGACTGTAGCTCCACATAGAGTTGCAAAATCTTGTTACCACCTCCAACCAATAAATAGCGGACATGTGCCCTTTCAATCCTAACACCATTCCAGGGCATGTTTCTATTAAAAGTGAAGAAGAAAATCCAGTTTAAAGGTGTGGTCCTGAGCTAGTTTAGTTTGTAAGTCAAGTTTATTTAGTTTTAATTTGGATATAAGGACAGATTTGGCTACTCTGCTACTTGACAAAAAGGTACTAAAACTTACTGCATTTTACTTTCTACAAATGTTGAAGTTAATTTATTTTAAGGATAAGATGACAAAAAACAAATTGACACAGAAAACTTCCATGTAAATATGTTCAAAGTTTAATTTTACTAAAAGTTACACAATTCAGTATGGCAAATTAGGTGAGTAAATGTACAACTTTGGGTCATGCCCAATATTTTTCTTATTTTCAGTATGTCTTTATCTCTAATCACTTCCAAGGTACAGCTTTTTTAAATCTTGATGTTAAAATTGAATATTTAAAAAAACAAAACAAAGCTACAGTGCCTAAAAGGTTAATATGTTTAATAAATAATAACTTTGATTTAATGAAAACACTTATCTTTGTTGAAGTGATACTAAACACTGCAGGATGTTCTTTGAGATGTTAACAGAATCAGATGAGACTGCTGTAATGAAACACATTAATGCCAGTGATAATGCACATAACTAAGGATGAATGTGTAAAACTCTACATTTTGTTAGCAAAAACAGTTCAATTTGCTGCCTATTTGAAATCTTTTTGGGCTATTTCATGACAGTCTAAATTTTAGCATTTTTTTAAAGCATGAATGCATAGAATGAAATTTGTATGAAATAAATCAATGTTCAGAGGTAATCAGGGATGGTCAGACCATCTGTCTTTCAGTCATATTCTGGCAAACATTAGTTTGGCCTCATAAAACCACTGCCTGGTTGGTTGATTTGTTTGTCTGTTTCAATCTGAAATAACTTATTAAAACACTATAGGGACACAACAACCCAGGCTGCAGAATTACTCATTTTGCTTGTGGAACTTGGGGAGTTTAAGAGCACTTCAGAGCTTTAGTTAACCTGTGTGAAAAGAAAAAACAACGTAAATATTCTAATTGTAGTGTACGTGTGAATGGATCAGTTTGTAGGTTATTCGATTGAGTAAGACTCAGAACAGGGGTGAAATTACACTGTACTTAAACACTGAGACTAGATAAATGTGTTTATAGTTCTATTCATACAGGACTAGTAGAACCTGTGTTAGATTTTAATTTATTGGCATTAATAAAAAACAGACAGATTTCCCTCACAGTTTGCTATCATGCATGCCATCTACATGACTGTATGGTGAGATTTTTGCTCCTCTGAAGGATTCAAGTTTGCTGTATCATGACATGTGCCTCCTGAATTTCCATCCAGAACACTTTCAAATCTTTGGTTAATCATCATCAGCACAGCCTTCAGAGTTCTCAACCAGGAAACAGTGATGTTGAATTGTTGATATTATCACAGGACCTCTATGTTGAAATAGGGGAAGTCATCTGCGGCGGAGTTTTTACTTTGCAAATTACAGTCATGGCATATTCACACAGGATTAAGATCACAATTATTACAAATCAGCAGAAGTCCACAGGTTCAGGTTCAGGTTCAGGTTCAGGTTAACTTTATTAGTACCCGTAGGTAGATTTGTTCTGCAGTAACGGAAGGAGGCATCTCAAACAATCCCATACACAGGACAAAACAGAGGACAAGTTAAAAATAAAAACAGACATGGCAGACACTCACAGCGCTTACTGAAGGGTTAAAACCAATAAAATTGCCTACCAGGCCAGGGTCAATAAATTACTAAGGTCAGACTTAAATATATAAATAAATAAATAATGAAATAGACCTCAGCAATAAAGTGCAGGTAGTGCTAGTTCTGTGTAAATATGGCCAAAATGGAGGTAACATCAGAAAAAAGGTACCTAAAAAGACTTAGTTTTTTCTTTACCTTTCATTTACTGTTGCTGATAATAGTGAGAAATCAATTAACCATACAAGGTCCGTTCCGCATCAGAACCTATTTTATGAGATGGCTCAAAGGTGCACTGCAAAGAGAAAGCGGAAATAAAAAACCACAAAAGGAGTTCTGCTCATTTATGTGTTGAATCAAATAAAATCTCCTGCAATCCCACCGTAAGGCCACGACCCAGACTTTGGGAACAGATGGTCTATCAAGTTGAAATGTTGTAATTTAGTAAATATTACAGCAAAGTAAGGCAATTTTAGGCTCCCAATCAAGCTTTTTTTTTTTGTTTTTTGTTCTCCCAGAACGTATGCGTACCTATTTGATTAGCTGTGTTTTACCGAGTCCATGTACCACTGTCATGCATCTGGAGCTCAGCTGTATTTAAGCCACCTGATGAATGCAAGTCACTCACTCCTCAGTCTTTTGTCTCTGTTGGATAATCTCGCATTCACCTCATTCCGCTCTGTCCGCTGTCTAACCTAAATCTGCTGTTTTAGCACGACAGCTTCCACGGCAGACTGGACGTGTTAAAAGTACGTGGCGGTCAAGCTAAACCCAGACCCGCTCCACTGAGACGAGAAGTGACGCAGCAGCATGAAGAGGCCGTGATTACTGTGAAAACCTCCCTATGACTCATGGTTTTTTGAGTGTGTGTGTGTGTGTTGTGGGTGTGTGTGTGCCAGCAACAGCCTGTTGGAAAGCGTGGAGAAGCCTAAATCTTGAGGATTGGAAAAGTAAATACAACTGTTTGTGTGTTGACATGGAGCAGTTGTGTGGTATAATATACTCTGAATGTGATAAACACTGGGGGAATCTTTTTATACAGTGCGTTAGCTTTCATGCAGCATTGCTTTATTTTAGATGTGGGGGCTTGTTCTTTACACCAGAATCAGAGAATATTTCCTTATAGCACATAACGTTAAGGTTTAATTTGTAGAACAGCCGACCTCTCTGTTGGTTTTCATGTGAAATAATAAGGCAAGATTTTCCTGGACTATTTCTCTCTGTTTTTTCCATGTCTCCCTGTATTTCTCAGTCCAGTGCGTCTCATTTGCATGACAGTTGAGAACAATATTGCCAAAGCAGCGAGACAAAGGCTCTCTCTTTCTTTCATTTTGTTCTCTTTTCTCTCTCCCAGTGCCTCTCAGATAATAAAATGGCTTACAGTCACCAAAGTGTGTCAGAAACAGTGTCTGTCCAGAAAACAACCAGCAACAGGTTTGATCACACATACACATTAATAACAGTGCAGTTGGAAGAGATCAAATCTATTAAAACAGAAAAAACTCATTAATGTGCATGAATTATTAATGCCTCAAATTAATAAGTGGTGCAAAGAGAACATAATGTTAAACAACAGTGTTAATAATTTAACATATGCTTAAGGAATGGCAGCAGGAATTGTGTAAAGTATATGCGGACGTTTCTGCTTAATTATCAGAACTGCTAAATTAAAGTGGCTGATTTACTGTCTTTGTATGTCTTCAGGGTAAATGTAATGATCACAACAAGACATGGAGGAAGAATACCACACTGAAAATACTCCCCTCATGTGAAAGTTCTGCAGTATAAACCTTTGCTAAATATTTAGAATTTTTATCTGTGAAATGTACTCGTCTGTAAAATGGTCGTTGCCTGTGTTTACTGTATCATCCATTCCCAACATCTCGTGTTGGGATCCATAAGTGGGTCATGGGAGATTTGGTTTTGTGGCGCAAAACAACTTTGCATTCATCAGCAACATGTAGAAAGAAAAGAGAACCTGTTAACTCCAGCTGTCACACATTTATTTTGTTTCATTTAGTATTATTATTATATATAAATATTTAAAATGTGTATTGTTTTACCTTTGCCTGTTACATATAAAGGTTAATTCTCCTGTCAGTGGTCCTGACCACGGTACTGATGAAGATCTGGTTTGATCCTGAAATACATTCAATGGCAGTTCACCTACCCTAATCTGCTAAGTGCTAATGCTAATTAGCACTAATGCTAATGCTAGGTGCTATGTGTATTAGGATGGGTAAAATGCAGAGACCAAATTTCTACACAGGGATGATAGAGTTAACCTTAACATTTAGCCTATTATTTTTTCAATAACGTATACAGAAAAAAACTTACCAGCAAATCAGCTGATAGTTTACATTGTAGCTCTGTTAGCTTAGCTCTGTTTTCAGACAGAAAACAGTAGCATTGTGTCTTCAGTAGTTGCACGTAACAAAGTCAGAACTGTCACAGTTTAGTCTGAACCGTGGATCGAAAAACGGCAAATTAGAAAAGACAATAGGCTAACATCACATAACAAATTTTTAATCTCATAAGTCTCATAATCAAACTCACCCATGTAGAACACACGCTACCATTTCAGCAACAAACTCTATTCTTTTCATTTAGAGCCATGTCCAGTGGTGAAAACAACAGCAGTGCTTCTATTTTTTATTTTTTCTCCACTTTCTTTCACTTCGCAAGTTGTTTCTTATGCTCCATGGAAGACCAGTAGTGTCTCATTACTCCCTCTAGTGGTCGCATACAGTCACAACAACACATCAGCCTGTGGCTGTGAATACATTCAGTTCATATCAGTGCAATACAGTACACTAATACCTTAACATGACATCAGAACTCTATTCTAAACACTGTTGTGATACTTGTAGGTCATTTTGATCATTTAAAATTAAAATACTACACAGAACTCCTTCAAGAACAGTGAATAAAAACTTTTCAGTCATGCATAAAGTGAACAGAAGTGTTTAATTTTCATTCCTTATAGATAACTGTTCTGAAACCTCTAAAAATGTCACAACCTTATGAATTCATGGTGAACTGAGGGGAAAGGTACAAGGTGTAAAGATGGCTAGAAGACAAATACATGTTCAAAATCTTATTGGATAAATTATAACATTAAGAAACAGAACAGTTCAACATCTAAACACTGTTTCTTTCTATGACGCATGAGATAGATTTGTTTCTTTTTATCCAACATCAGATACACACACACACACTGAGCGTTCCCCTTCTCTCGCTCTCATCTCAGATGTTTTCTTGGTTGCCATGGCAGCCAATGAGTATCTCTGGTGCCGGGCAGAAATGGGCTCTGATTGGTTAATCAGTATTCCGACGGCGTGTTTGCTTGGCTGGATGCCGCTCTGCCCTGCACCGTCTCTCTCTCCCTCCTCTCTCTTTCTCTTTCTGTGTGTCCATCAAATGTCACTTATCACCTGAGAGATAAATTATTCCTCTCTGTCCTCCCACCTTCATGTTTTTCTTTCATCAA
>JAPQRQ010000013.1:3161236-3176690 GCA_037367365.1 Apogon talboti | reverse complement strand
ATTGGCAATACGCTATAATCGGGCCGATTAATCGGTCCGCCGATTAATCGGTCGGGCTCTAGTATACAGTGAGGCTAAAAATCAAGCATCCCAGTTTTAATCTTATGTTTCATGTACAAAAAGAGCTCAAATTATATCAAAAGTATGATTTTTATTTCAATATGAGTGATTTTTTTTACACATTAACACCAGTGATGCAATTGTATTTGACATTTTATTGTTATTTGTCTTTTCCATCATTTGTGTGATAAATATGCATACATTGGCACAGCTAAAAAGGTAGAAAAACGTGTTTCTGGCTTCAAAAAATGGCACTTAACCTCTGAGTGTGACTGAGAATTCTATAAATGAATAAATACAATGGTTGCCAAAGGGTGTAATTGTCCCAGTTTAACATACATTCATGACTAAATTATATCCCTTGAGTACAAAGTAAATTATGAAAACCTAATATATAAGACAATAACATGCTGTCGAATCTAAAAAGCGGTTTGTTCTTTGGGACTTTATCACTTACTCTACATTGTTGTTTTTTATTTTCAGCTGGTCATAATTGAAATGGGAAAAAGTGAAATATTGTTTTTGCTTATTTCTTTGTATTGGCTTTATAGGTTATTTAATTTGGTTTTAAGTTTTTAGCCAAAATAATTCTGACCTAAAAATGTCACTGTACCACACCAAATATTAAGTATTATGGTTCTATGGGTATTTGTGGCACATCAGGAAACAACTTGAATATAATCAATGCATATGTGACACTGTGACTGGTTTTGTTCCAATCTCAATTTAGAACAATGTAATCAATGAGTTTTAAGATTTATTACAGTAAATTATAAAAATTTAAACAAAGAATTGACTTTACAGATAAGAAAAGCTCAACTTACCTGTGTTATACAAACTTGCTAAATAACCATAATAGTACTTGTAATGTTTTCTACTTTTTTGTGCTTTTTTCAGTCGCAGTTGTGCACCAGAAAAGTCAACAAGATCAAAGACCAAGAACACAAGTCCAGACTTTAAAGAACCATGACAAGGTATGAAATAATAAATGATGTAGTAGAGGTAGATAAGTACTGTAACTTAATATATAATGATAATAGTGGTGACAGTATGTTTTAGATCACATTTTTCCAAACTTGGATAAAAGGTAGCAACACACTAACAGGCAATATTTTTCTTGATTTTGATTTAGCATTAAATTAAAATGATCCACACCTGAATTAAATAAAAAAATAAAATTAATTAAATAATGAGTAACATTTACGAGCATGAGCAAAATAATCAACATAATGTACAAAAACGAACAAAATAATGAACAAAAATTACCAAAATAATCAAGAAAGTGACTGAAATTAACAAAATAGTGACCGTAATGACTAAAATAATTAACATATTTGAAAAATGTGAACAAAATAATGAACAAAATAAATAAATGTGAAGAAAATAATCAACAAAATGAATACAAAAACAGCCAAATAATGGACAAAAATGAATAAATTAGTCAAGAAAGTGAACAAAATGAATAAAGTAATCTGAACAAGAATAATTAATGACCAAAATATACACCAAGCTGAGCAAATAATGCACAAAATAATCAACTGAACAAAGTACGATAAAAAAACAGCAACAAAATGAAAAGATAAGGACCAAAATAAAAAAATAATAATACAACTAACCACTTCATACAGGAGTGAGCAATGAAAGAGGATGTTAAAAAACACACATGCATAAATACAACAAATGAGAAGTTAAAAGCATTTCTTCACCCTGACTGTGGCCACATTTTAGGCGTCTAATTGGATTTGTCTGTACTGTGATGAATTAGTAAAGTGCAGTGCAATGACAATGTGGAACGTAAATGTATGTAGATGGAATAAAAGAAATAAAAGTCCAAACATCACAGTGTAGTAACAAGAAATTAATGCAACACTGATGAATATACGAGACCTAAAAAGGACGCAATCGTACAGTTTCAAGGAAATAGTCATGGAGAAGTAGGAATATGTTGAATCTGTTGAATCTGCACTCACACACAGATGAAGTATGCAGCATTTCAGTGAATATAATTAAAGTAACAGCTCTTTATAAGCCTCTCGGTGCAAATGAAACACCATGTTGCCCTTCAAAGTACACCTGATTTACATATGCAAAATTTTAATTGCATTCACCTAATTACAGTATTTGCTGGCTCATCTGTCATAAAGCAGGCCAGGCTGGGAGTGTGTGTGTGTTAATACCTGCCTGTCAAACTATCTGAATGTGTCTGCAGAGTGTGTGTGTGTGTGTGTGTGTGTGTGTGTGTGTGTAGCGTCTGGCTGATAGCAGGGCTGTTTAATGGTGTCTCCATCAGACTGTGCTCTGTGGGCGCTGCTCGCCGGTATTCCTCTCCGTCTGTCTGTCTCCTCGGTGGGATTTCACCGACTACTCAGAGCAGGCGAGGGGCCTCCAGGCAATTAGTTTGTGGTAATTGTAAGATGATTTGTGAATATGCTAACGCAGTTCCGCAGCAAATGGGAGTTTGTGTGTCAGATGTTTGCATTATAGCTTGTGTCGAACTTGTGTGAACTGGAAATAGAACAACATCATAATATAAAGTTAAAGCTTAACCCTTTAACCCCTGAGACATTATTTCAGGTAAAAGTGCCGTAGTGAATTAGCGTCTGTAGAAGTGTCATAATGCGGTATGTGCTTGTGTTCCTTTTCATCAGTGGTTTTGCGTTACTGTGTGTTTTAGGTCAAAACAAGGTGGAATAACAGGAAAAAAAAGAGAGGAATTGAAGTTTGAAAGATTTTTTACTAAATAAGGCACTCAGAATGTACATCAATAAGAGTTTTAAGATGTTAAATGTGAGCCGTCAACTGGAACACACTGAAGGACAACAAGTATTTGATTTTTGGTCCAGTAGTTTTTGTTTTGGGGCTCTTTTTTTCTAAATCAGTCCAGCTGCTTTTTGGCACCTGGTTGAACTCCAATTTGTTCATTTTTGTTCATTTTATATCTTTTTTAAAATTTGTACTTTTTTTGGCTCATTTTATTCTTTGTTTTGTTGATTTTCTTAATTTTATTTCTTAATGTCTTCATTTTTGCTAATTGTTTATCTCATATTTTCATCATTTTGTTGCTTATTTTTCATTTTGTTGGTCATTTTGTCTCTCACTTTATTAAGTTTCATTGTTTTATTCGTTATTTTGTATCATTTTATTTTTTATTCTTTTGTTGCTTATTTATCCATTTTTTGTTCATGTTGTTTGTTTCATTGACTTTTATTCATTTTGTATCTTACTTTCTTTATTTTTTATTGTTTTATTCATTATTGTGTTTATTATTTGCACTTTTTGGGTTTTTTTGTTCATGAATAAATTTTTTTGTTCGTTTTTGCTATTTTATTAATTATTTTGTTAATTTACCAATTATTTTGTTGATTTATGTTCATGCTTTATCTTTCTTTATTAATTTTTGTATTCTTTTTTTGGATTATTTTGTTGATTTTTGTTCATTTTGTTGGTGATTTTCTACATTTTTGGACTGGAACCGAGTTTCGCTAATACTATGAATTTGTGAATTCCATCCTAGTTCTTATTAAATGTTCATATTCTATTCCGCAGCAGGAACAAAAAGATCAAGTACTGTGAAGTAGATCTGAGGAGACAAAATGTAACTGTATTTCTGATGAATGATATTAAGTTAAAAACACTATATCTGAATGTAAGTCTATTTCTCAGCATTTAGTTCTGAGGCTTTGAAGGCTTGTTCTAGAAAATGAAAGACTCAGAGCCGGAGGTTTTACAGATCTGGTCTCTCAGTCTTCTCACCCTGGAGAAAGATGGGCCGACGGAGGAGCAGATGGAGGTAGAGGCCAAAAAATCCACTGTTGATGAAACATGGAGGAAAGTTGTAGGCGAAGAAGTAAAAATGAAAAAGAATAGAGAAAAGCAGGATGAGATGAGTTAGATGAAGCATGTTTTCCAGAAGATTGACAAGGAAAAGAATATAAAGCCTCCAGGAAAGAACTTCAGGCAAAGTGCAGAAGGAGGAAAACCTTTAACCCTTTATCAGGCAAGTGACTATTTTTGGTAATTTCAATCCCATGCCTCAGAGAGGTTAAGAAGCATGTTGGTTTTACTATCACTATACAGTGGTTCATAGATTTCATAGACCATTTGAAGCTGTCAATAGTGAACATGAGTAATTTTTTGTTAGTTTATGACCTTATAACAGTTGTTTTATCGCATGTGTTTTCTTTTAAACAAGTGCTGCTCGGATGATTATGGCAAGAGGAGGGAGACTGTTGTCACGGCAACTGACAAGGAGGTAGATGACAATGCCCAATAACACACTAAGGTTGAAATTTTGAATTTTAGAGTGTTTAAATGAGAAGGGTTAAGGATGAAGAGGCTGCCATGTTGGAGACCAGCAGTCCTTCAGGGTAAAGAGGAGATGGAGACTACAAGAAGAACAAGACATCCAGAAGGGGAAGGAGGCTTTCCAGAACCTGAAAAAAGAAGAGGAGGCCTTAAAGGAAGGAACTGAGAGCTCACTGGATGAAGAACAAGGTCTTTGATAAAACCATGAGAGAGGAACAAGGCATTTGAGGCATAAAACTGAACAAAGAAAAGGAGAATGTGGCAAATATAAGAGAAGCCTGCAAACAAGAAACATCTAAATCTAGAGAATGAAGGAGGCTATGATGCTGCAGAACAGAAATATGTCAGTGAACGACTACATGAGCCAATTCATGCAGTATTTCCACATCCTTTTTGGACCTGCAGAGGTGACCACGGCAAATGTAAATGCCATGCATTAACAGAGAAACAGGAACAGAAATCTACCTGATGGCAAGAGTGAGATGACTAATAAAATCACCAAATGATTATCTAAATATATCTGTTAATATTTACTGTTGGTTTCATGGTTTCAAGTCAGTCAAACTCAAATCACAGTTTCAGTGGTCAGATAAGCAGTTGAGTCACAGATAAGGTAAAATAAAACCAAAAATTTAACAGAACATGCAGAAACTACTAATAATTTATTCTGTTCATACAGGCTTATGTGACTTGAAGAGATCCAAATCCGCACCAAAAAAACACTGTCTTTAGCTAAGAAATACATGATAAAAGCTAAGAGTTCTGAAAACTACACTGTGGCAAGCATTTTAAAACATCGTAGTGGTGAATAAATGGTGAAATTAATAATGTTATCTGAGCTCTAGTTGACAGAAATTGACAAAAACTTGACGTTAAACAGTGACTAATGAGTGGAAACGGTTATGAACAGGCCCTTACATCTGCGTGTAACTCAGGTTTGGCTGTGGTTTAGGGGTTTTACAATTCCAATTAGACATTTTTGGGCCAACGTTGAGGATGGACCACAAGTTATGGGTTAATAGGAGTGTGTGTTGTTAATATGTTGTAAAAGTTGCCAAAGGTTTGTGGGTGATGCTGTTTGGTATTTAAATGTATGTGGACTCAACTGATCCAGGTAAATGGACACTGATCCATGAGTTGTGAGTCATTTTAGGGATTCGGTTTAAAGATCCAAGTAGGGATTCATTCCACTGTCTCCGTTTGAGGCTGATCCAATCCAATATTTTCAATGGGGCACTATGGAGTCATTTTGTCACATTTACCCTAAGACCCATATCAAGTGACAAAATACCCTCCTACTGATGTTTGTGCCAAGTTTCAGGGGTTTTAAAACATCCCTAGCTCCTCAGAAACAGCTTTATCTTTAATGGTGAGAATGGAGTTGCCATGACAACAGCATACAAGGTTTTCCGATTCCACTTAAGAAATTTAAAGTGGATCTGGTAATGACAGGGAGTGAAAGGGCGTACTACTTCCTGGGATTCAGATTCACTATAGACATGTTGTTGTCGTTGTCGTTGGACTCATATCTTACATTTCAGTTTTCTGAGGTCATCAGGAAATGGATTTATGAGGATTTTATAGCATGTACATTTTTGCCACTAAGGTAACCAGAGGGTGGTAAATTTGAGGAGGGCACAAGGGTTAAGACCTGCAGTGTGAATTTAGCCTTAGTCTATCTCTAATTTGAACAAAACTTTATTCTTCACTATGGCACAAATATCAGCCACATTTTGTTTACTTGTCGTATTTATATTTTTTGTGAGCCTTATTTTACTGCCACGTGTTGTCATTTACATACTGGTATTTATATTTCTATAGTTCTACTGTTGAAGTTATATCATGATATAAGTTTGTTTTTAATATTTTTGACCATATTCACAAAGTAGGCCTTTATTTATTTTCTATCAAGTATTATATATCTACCTTTTTATTTTAGACCTTAACATCCAGTATTCATTTTATTACACATTACATTCCATTTGCAATAAGATTCTAAATAAAATGTGAAAAAACCATCCAACACAGGTGCCTTTTACTTGTAATGAGACAGACATTTCCTATTGTATATAAAACACTGTACACTGTATGTGGATATGAAATTATCTGTATCAGGACTTGGTCATATACTATACACATACATCTACATTTACTAGTGGGTTTTTTTCACCTTAGTGAAATGTATCTTTGTTGTATTACTACATCAGAATTGTGGTTTATTAGTGTCATTTTCATATTGTTAGCCTCATAGCATAGTTATCTATGTCATATTTTTGGCCAAATTGTGATACCTAACATGAATCAACAGTGTTAGGAGAGTAAAATTATGCAGATATCACAATTTGGCCAAAACTATGACTTAGATAACTATGCTATGAGTCTAACGATATGTACAATACGGGGACTTTTTCTTTAAAATCTACTTTGAAAACCTTTTTGTGTTTGGTCACGCTCATATATAGACATATGTAACTTTACTCCAATTCCCATGAATTAAGAGACACACAAAAATCCTGAGGCAGGTCAAACATCAACATAAAAGTGCTGTTCCAGAGGCCTGTGGCTACATATAATGAAGCTGCTGCTCAGTGTGCAGACTGCTGTGTGTGGGCTCTGAAAGCTGACAGGACATGTGCATACGGTCTTGACAGTGGTGGATATGTGAGTCAATAGAGACAGACAGCTTATGTTTCCCTCAGGGCCCTTTAGTGGATTAATAGGGTCTGGGTTGTCTGAACTGTTTGGGGTCATTTGGTATTCCAGTTTTTGGCATTTGAGTTTCACCGTCTGATATTTATGTGAGCTTAAGGAACATACTACTTCAAAACTGACACCAGGAGCTCCTCTTCCTTTCGTTTGTATATCCAGTTCCTACTTTTCAATAGACGGATTCACTTCAACCTGTAAATGAAAAGAGACTAACAGTTCATCAATAAACCAGTTCAGTCACACTTCCTTTCTATAAATCCTTTATTCAATATCATTGTTGTCTGAGTGTATACAATGGATTGGACACAAACTGTACAGTGCAGACAAACTCTGTTTGCATAATATGTATGTAAAGATAACTATACATTTACTGACAGACAGAGTATTCTCCTTTAAGGTTAGCACCAGTGACATTTAGCATTTGGCTCATACTGCAGCTCATATGATTTGCACTAAAAATTTGGGATGGATAAGCTTTCAGTTCACTCTGTCATCGCAAAATAAATCTGCACAGTTCAGTCAAGGGACGCCAAATGAAAGTCACTACAAAAATAATGATAAAACTCTAGCAAAGGCAATCTATTTAGCCACTTCTGTGCTATAAAAAAATATGGTCAAGCTACTGTCAACCGTTCTGGACTGAAGTGCTGTCAGTATTTACAGTGTTTCCAGATACAAAATATATCCTTTTCTTCCTTTTAGTGGTAATAAGTATGTGATATATGTTTTCCACCTTTCATCTGGATTTATTTTACTTTGACTTTCTTTGTGAGTTCAGGTTCTTTCTGTAAGAAGTCGCTGAATGACTGAAATGTCCAGTTTTTTTTTGTGAGTTTGACCCATTTATTTCTGCTTCTCCCGTCATCCAAAATAATTTCCTGACCTTAAATCCATTATTGTTAAAGGAAGAAACAAAGGATATAAAGTAGTTACTTGCCTCTGTGTTTTGGGTTCCAATTCTTACTGCCCTCAGCCACTAGTATTAAATATTGATGCACCGCTGAAAATATTCCACTAAGGCATGCATTATCTTTAACAATGTTAGGGACATGAAATCATTTCAATTAATTTTTTCTTTGCTCTGTTATTTTTCAGTGATGGATGTCATTTTTAAATCAGTGTGTTTTCGTTAGTTGGAAATGTAAAAGTGAATCACAGAGCTAAAGCGCCATCAGAAATGAGCCAGAGGCGAAGTGTTACCGGTGCCATGCTGTAAATGTTTGTTTTGCTTTGATAACACATTTCCTACATTATCACATGCATTAGCCCCCGTCATCTTCCCTCTTTTAAAAACCATGCAACAAGTGGGAAACAGTCCAAACGGAGAGAGGAGGAGGAGGAGGAGGGGGAGGAGGAGGGGGAGTGGTGGGTGGGAGTTAAGTTCTCTGGCTGCGTGATTCCAAAACAAGCTGAGAGAGAGAAAAAGCTAGCATAGTTACACTGAACAGAAGATCAGGGATCAAAAGAGAACTGAAAAGTAAAATAGGATGAAGTGTGTGTGTGTTGGATGAGCGCTTAGAGGAAGAAACAGCTGGGAGGAGGGTGCATTTACCATCTCGTTTTAGATTCAGATGTAATAAGGCAGTCTTTTGTGTGAGGAATAATGTAGAATGGAAAAAAAAAACAATAAAACTGCAAAGAAAACTGGAGGGAGTCAGGCTACATCATGAGTACAGTGCTAAGCATTGCATGTTGTTGTGTCTCTAAAGCCACGTCAGGTCATAAGATGTTTTTATTGTCCTATCACATCCTCGCTTTCTGGTTTCTGAGAGACCTGGAGACTAGTGCTGCGTTCCAGGCAGGTTTTGGAGCCCGTAAGTCACGACCTCAAGCCACGACTCACGACTTTGTAGCGTTCCAGGCAAGTCACACTAAACTGCCTGAGCGCAAGGAATTGTGGTAGTTGCATGTAAACAAACCAGCATGGCGGACCATACAGGGCTTATGCTCATTTACAATCATTTCTATCGCCAGAAGTGCTTGTTCCTTGCTTATTTGAGGGAAACAGAGGAGGAAAAATGTCGCATAAGGCGCTACTATACCTTTTATGTTATGTTATTTGTATATTTGGTTGCGTATTTGTTATTAATTTATTCTTGCACTCAATAGACTGAAAACTAGCTAATGCTAGAGTAGCGGCTGATTATGCATAACATTTGCGGATAAATAACGTTAGAGCAATACCTTGTTTTAATATACAATTTGGCCCTTCTCTAACGTTAAAGTTACATAAACACCGCATCCATGGGGGCCGCCATTGTTGTTTCGCGGGCTATGTGATGTCAGAGCACGGAACTGGGAGTACGTCGATCTAGTCACGGGTTTGACTGCCATTCCAGTATATTTTCACCAGTAGAAGGTTGGGAAAAACAGGGGTTACGTGTTGCCTGGAACACAGCAACATCTACAGTTTTAATACAGGACAAAGGACGATGGCTACATGTGTACCTGCCACAGAAACACGAGTGGTACTAGTATGTGGAAATTAAAAGTGACCCAGGTTGTCGTGATTGCAAATTTCTAATTAAATCAGCGGCACTCGTCCTGTGCTCAGCCCGCCGCTAGATATCTCATAATTGTAGCCTTGGTACCTGGCGAACCACCAGTGGAGAGAAATCTTTCAGGAGATGCTGACAGTAATTGCGCCTCCGTTGTTTGAACCAGGAACTGTGATTACCAGCCTGGAAACACTATTGTGACAGTGTCTTTGGTCAGTAGCCAGGAAACCAGGCCATTTTTCCTCTGGCCGCAGCCATCATTAATTCTTGAGCATGTGCCACAGTTCTTCAATAGTGGCTTTCACAAGACATGAACCCTACTGCTAACCTAACAAGCTGGGTCTCTTTTACTGACTCCATCTTATTCTTCTGCCAAGAATGTGGCACAAATTAGATGCTTATAATAATCACAATAATAATAAAAATAATATTTGGGGACTGGTTCTGTCGTATCTGCAAGTACAGGCGAGTACAAAAACATCCCTCTCTTGCACTGTTATTAAAGTGGCTTTTTAGAAAAAGTCACAAACAGCTGAGACAACACGATGAATATCCTGAAAAATACAAAGACCTGATTGTCAGGGTTCTTTTTTTTTTTTACTGTACCTTTTGCCCTATAGTGTGACACAATAAATAGTCAATAAATGTTACACCCACATTTCTTTGACGCGAGACGAGCACAAACACTGGTCAACAGACTTCCTCAGTATTTAGTCTTCCCAGGACAGAGGCGTTTGGGAGTTTGGGAATCTTGGATAAACGCTGCCGGATCACACGAAGGCTGAGCGTTTATAAAGGGAATGACCCGCCCTGGGGATGAGAGGCACATAGCTAGAATCTACAGCTCTACACAGCATCAAAAACACTTTCTGATGATCAGACGGCAGTTATACATTTGACTTTTCGGAATGAGAATCACAACTTTGTGACACAGAAACTTGTAATCTCTTTTGAATCTTTATACTGAGCCATATTTTGTGTAATTTTGACATCGAAGAATAGTTAAACATTTTGGGGAAGGCTGTGGGAAATGCTGGGAAACTCTGCGCTTTTTCCTCATCACTTTCTTCAACATAGCAGCAGAAAAAAACATTTTTTTTCGTTGTGCTAAAGGTGATGTATTGAAACAACCCAGTCACAACCCGGATTATGTTCATATATGACTAAATTGCAAATAACTGCCTTGATTTTTATGGGAAAAGTGATTTATCATTGACAGACCTGCTATTTTTAACACCACAGAGCATCTTGATTAATGTACATACAGAGGTTTAAAAGATCAGTAAAAACTTAATGAATAGTTTTCTAATTCTAATAATGTCCTGTCAGTATCTAAACCTAGCCATAAACCATGAAACCATAACAGTCAAATATGCCACCTCAAAATCACATTAACCCACATCTTTTAATGATTATGTTAAAATAAGCGGTGCAGGTTTCATGTAAGATGCGATTTAATTATACATTAACATAATTTTCGGGAACTAGGGTCGATTCAATTGGCTTTTTCTTTGAAAGGTTCAGTGTAATGACTTCTCAGGATCTAACTGATATAATCCTCATGATAATAATTTTATTTGTGTAACATCACAAACAGTGGCCACTTTAGGGGAGGGTAAGGTGAGGTGTTTTCCGTCGGATGTAATCTACAATACTAAATTAGTGATCAAATGCATCAAAGCATCTAATTTGCACATTTCCAAGGCTGCAACCTGTACAGTATAGTAATATCTGCATGAAAACAATTGAGTAATTTTATATAATAATTGGAGCTCTAAAGGATATTTTTACATTTTCTCGCCAAGAGTTACCTCGGACAGTCAGCATCACCTTTCAGCGTAACTATGAGCCAAAATCAAATCAGTCTAATTCCCAAAATGTTGAAATATTCCTTTATTTCTATATTCTGTGATCTCGTGTTTCATTTCAACCAGAATCAAAGAGCCAATAGATGACACCAGCACAAGCACATTAAACTTGACGAGTCCTTTAAATGTGAGCTGGTCAAGCACACACACACATCGAAACACGAAGTAACAGCTAATGAGATCAGAGGAGAGAAAAATGCGCTGCAAAAAAAAAAATCTCCGAAATGCCAATTAGAAACACTGTGAGCTGTCTAGTATTTTCACAGTCTCTCAGTTGTGGAGTACATTCTCTGTACAACACAGCGGGACAACATCAAACACTTCAGAGTGGCTTCACTTGGTGTGCAGCCGTGCTACACAGACTCGTACCTGTTGCTGAGGGGATGCAGACACGATTTTGGCTGGTGCTTGTTGTGATGTGGGAACAACAGTGACAATTAATCATACAGCCTTGACTTTAGTACGCTCGCTGCTTCCTCTTGTCATTGTCTTTGTAGTGAAGAAAATTCGACAGCATTTCAGTGATCAGTGTTAAAATGCAGAGGAGTGGTTTTTTTTGGAATGATTTTTTTTGTTGTTGCAAGAGGGACACAGTTGTTTTTGTCACGTAAAAGCAGATGTGCACATCTCTAGCTGCAGATCTGTTATCCTGAGCCAACTCAACATGTTATTTGATACTAATAAAAAGTGTGGGATCACAGTATTGGTATCTCCTCAGTTAATCCATCTACAACTGAGGAGTTAATTGGCTTCTGGTCAAAGTAACATGAGGAAATACAAAATGTCAAACAGGACTGAAGTCCTAAACAGACTGGCCATCACAGTGAAAGGGTGAAGCATGGGGACCTACTGTATTTGGTTTAATTTCATCTCAAGGGGTATAGTTTTCTACTGTGTCATTGTCTGTCACCATTCTGTAACACTGGAATCACTGTTTCGGCGGTTTTTGTCATAAAGAAACCACATTCCTAATGCTTTTTTAGGGGAGTCATTAACCTGAATTTGCAGGTTAATTTAAAGCCACCATGTGTAGAAGTTTTTGTTGCAAAATAAAACAAAATGTGGGTTGCAGCTGTAGCACATGTAACTAAAGGGAAAAGCTCACAGATCTCAGGAAATACATGTTCCCCCTGTGAAGGCTCATGTAATCACTCTTAAAGGGCTGAGTTGATTAGGCAATTGACAGAAAATTAATCTGCAACTATTGTCATAAAGGAGCCAACCTTTAAGTCATTGATCGAGAGGAAATGCCACTCATTTGATGGTATTTACTGCTTGAGTCTGAACGTTCTCTAGTTTTCTCTGTCTTCTGTTATAGTGACTTTGATTTCTAAGTGTCTGCAGTTGGTAAGGACAAGTTAAGAAATCTAAATTTGTCATTTTGGGATCAGTGTGACTGGGAAGGACTGTCAATATACTGTTTTCAGACACTTTAATAATCCAATCAGTGAGTGAAGTGATTAAGGTAATGTGATGAATCCCCAACAGAGAGATATTTTAGATCAGTTATTTGAGCATCAGACATTTACGCAAGACCTGAAGCAAATAAAATTAAATTCAAATTAAATTAAATTACATTTCTTTGCATGTTAGACTGTAATTGTAAGTCTTGTCTGTTCCATTTGTGCCACGTGGGAAGCTATTTTTGGGAAAAAAACCACCTTTCCCCCCATTTCATTTACACCTATGACATTTGTTAATTTGAAATATAATTTTGTATAAAGTTGTAGTTTGTTGCAGAAAGTATAAATATAAAGAATGACTATATGTAATGTTAACTGTCTGTTCAGAGTCAGCGTCAGAGTCATTTTCACCTCTTTTTAATCCTTGTTTATCTTCCTTTCAAAGAATGAGGTGAAATATGCTGAAGTAATGGCCACTTTTGTGTTGGTGACATGTATCATGTATAACCACATATGCTGACCACAACTATTTCACTCAAAACTAAATGTTACTTCACTATCTTTACCACAAATTGCAACTTTCTTGACCTGTAAAATTATCCTTAAAATAAGCTTTTAAACTGACAGATATCATATATGTTACTGAAAGCACAATTTGATCTTTGTCTGAAATAAGGTTCCATAGGGCACAGTGGCAGGTCCTGCTTTAGAATCGTTAAAGTCTATGGAGTGAAATTAGTCCGAAGTTCAAATGTGTGCATGAATCAATTAAGTAATTTATTATATAAAGTCTGTAAACAAACTTTAAAAAATACATTATAGTATGAATAACTATAAATATTTTACATATACACTGCAAGAACAGCCGTACTTGAAAGAAGCCAAATGGTCTTAAATAGTCTCTTTGTCTGGATGTATTTAAAGTATAGTGACTGAAAATTGAAAGGCAACCAAATTTTGTAAGCACAGATAAAGATAAAAATAATGTGTCCATATATCCTCTTAAAAGAAGGGAAACCATCCTGGTGTTCATCGGGGGTTTCATGCAAACCATAGTTTTAGCTAGTGACTGATACTTCCCTGGAATCCCTGGAAAAAAGTCGATCTTCACTTAAATCTTCATCGTTTTGTGAGTTTTCATTTTGTTGTAATGTTGTTGTTGTTGTAATATTGGGTATTTGTTTGCGTGTTGGTTCATCACATTTTCCACTGTGATCTTCTTCCACATTTGTCACCAGTATTGAGTCTAGTTTTTCTCCAGTCCATACCGTGTTGGGATGTGCATTGATGCGTTTCCACATGAGAAAATGTAAATCCTACACATTGTGGCTTCAACCTCATTTACCCTGTTTACTCTTACCCTTATTCCTACCTTTAAATTCAAGTATCGGGGAAGGCAACAGAAATACACACGACCTGCAGGTTCCCATGATGGTTGAGAACTCTGCGTGACCTCCCTCTGTCTACAATGTCTGCTCTGCTACTCCATGTAAACACTGACTGCTACTGCTAATGCTACTTACACACTAGCATGCCCCCCCTCCATCTACACTCCAAGTTGCTACAAACAGGGAATTTATGTAAATCGCTCTGGTTGTAGCTTTCAGCTACACGCCTACTTGAGCAATTTGATGCCAAAACTCTTCATCTGACACTTGAGTTCCTCTCCTGAGCTACACTTTTGTGAGCCGTGTGGAAAATAATAGCATAAGTAAAGGGTCAGAAAAAGCTTGTCAGACAGAGATAGAAGAGCAAATCTGTCTCTGTATGACAACGCAGCTCGATAATCACTAGTGCTTTGTGTGTGCAGAATAGCAAACCACCTAACAAATAGATAATCAGGGAGTACGGAAAAGACAAACATGCTGTAAGCTACATGGTGTTCAAACAAATGTGCAGAATTGGAAACAGATACTGTATATAGTAGTTTAAATAAGGGACATGTTAAAGGATGGGCTTGTAAAGAACACTGTAAGTTTAGTACAGCGCATCCTATGCCAAATTTTGTAATTGATTGATGACTAAGCATCCTCTGAATCATCAGTATTTGCAGTTTAAAGTGTTCTTTTCGCTGATGTTTTTAATCTGTCCTTTATTTACTCTAAGATCGAATCCAACTGGTCGATTTCAGGTGGCGGTTTTATGTGTGTGTGTGTGTGTGAGTGTGTGTGTGTGTGTGTGTGTGTGTGTGTGTGTGTGTGTAGCCACCAACAAGCAAGAAGCACAGCTGGCAACAGAAAACAGTACTATCAGGAGAGGATAAAGGGGCCTCATTCTTACAGATTGTCACAGAAAAATACCGGCGAAGACGACTTTCTGTCCTTTTATAGTATTTTCTCTTCTCTATAAGTTTTAAGAAGTCGTTTGTCTGCCATAACAGGGCTGGTTACAAAACATCCGGCCCACCTTTACTGCCTTCTTTCATCATCTTCTTTTTTCCAGCCTCTCATGCTCCGCCTACAACACCAGTTCCAACCAATAGGGAGAAAGGTGAGGCAGGACTTGTGGCCCCACTGCTGACCGGTCACAACTTGCGCTGTTTGAGTTTAGTACTTTTTAAGACAGTTTAGTTTTCTGAGGGTGCAGCAGTGGGGCGAGGCTCTGGCTTTTA
>JAPQRQ010000013.1:3138413-3148604 GCA_037367365.1 Apogon talboti | reverse complement strand
AAGATGACAAACTGTATTTTACACCAATTATTTACATGTATTGATAGGATTAGTGGATCAGCAGGTATTAAACAGTTACACCAGCAGATGGTTTTGGTCGACAGTGGTTGTTTGGGTCTTTATGGGTTAAGTATCATTATGAGTTCTAATTGCACAAAGTCTCCTTCAGACATGTTAGTATTCTTTACTTTTTGAAGCCCTGTATGACTTGGGAACATCTAAACTACATTTTAAGCCCAATTCATTCAGGACTAGTAGAACCAAGGTATCTACTGTGTTTAGAAATGAGCTCCTTAATATCTGTCTTTTGTGCATCTGAACTGAGATTAAATCTGTTTTTGACTTGAGGTTATTGACATTACACATTGAGGCTGTTGAAAGAGGGAAAAGTGTTCCTTACTGTATGCTATCATGTATGCCATCCAGGATTTCCAGGCTAGATCATGACATGAGCCTCCTGAATTGGACCCGACACATTGATTTTTAATTATGAACACAGCCTTCATAGCTTTTGACCAGGAAAGAGGCAGAATAAATGTGTAGAGGAAACAACAAAATACTGCAAATAAGATGTCAGTTCGAACAGGACGAATGTGTTTGCTGTTTGTTGAAATAGGGTATGTAATTGGCAGTGGAATTTGTACATGGCAGATTTGGATGGGATTAAGATCACAGACAACCTCTGCAGTACTAGTTTGGTGCCAGTAGGACTTTAATGATGTAACTAGTGGCGATGGGACCGATTCATACATATTTATGTACTGTTTGTCAAGTGTGTCATATTTTAGGTGTAAAATATGATAATATGAAAAATAGGATTGCAGCCTCCAGTTGTGTTCACTAGCATTTCATCAGCTGACTACTGACTTGATCAATCTAAAAACAGTCCACAAGTCAATTCTCCTATCCACAGTGACAATACACAATCCAAATGTCACATATAGCAGACAGCAAATCATCTGAAATGTGGCTGCCCTAAGGATAGTCTGTCACTGTGATATGATCATCATATCTTTATAGAAAAGTAAAGTTGTGAGATTATTGTAGTGCAGTAAGTGCAATATCTAAAGAATATAGAAAATGGGGATAATTGAATACAGGGTTGAAACTGGAATTAAGCTCAGTGATGTCCCAGTTTGCACATGAGCCTAAATGTTTTTAAATGCTAGTACATTATTGAGTGAATTGTGAGTCCCATTTAGTTTAATTATTGTGTAGCGGTGAATGATGTGATTCTGACTAATCCACAGAGGCAGTGACATTAGTCCTGAAGACGGGAAAGCTATACAAAACTTTCCAGCTGTGACTGGCTAGACAAAAGGCTGTGAAAGAGGCTTCACACTGAGTGGACGTTGAGTGTGTGTGTCCGTCTGTCCTGTGTTACTTTAATGACCGTCTTCATGATGTAGCGTCTTTGAAGAGGCTCTGCAGCTCACCAGTAACTAATTCATCCTCTGGTAACCAGAAACGAGCAGAGACTGTGTGTGATGACTCACATGGCTAACATTTATTCTCTCTGCCACTCCTCTTCCTTCTCATCTCTCTGGATCGAGACATCACAGCACTCACTCTGTCTGAGTGCTGCGCCGGCTGTGTTATGAATGGAAGTACACGCCTACGTACACAGACAGAGCAGTGCACACATGGCTGTTTGCTAATATCCTGCTATAATGATGTTGCTCAAATACATGGAAAAGGCATCACAGCTATTCTAACAATTGATTCCTTCTTGTTTTTGGTCATGATGTGAGCCACTAAACACTAAACATTTGTTGATTTGGTGTTTTGCGCTCTGAAATGCTGTTAAATTTTTTTTCTAAAGTGGATTTTATATGTGTCAGCTAGGGTTTTGATTGTGCAGCAAAGCAAATCAAAAAGCAGCTAAAACACATTAAAAGCCTTGTTTGGGGAAGAAATTCTCAGTGGCTTTGTCACTAAAAGCTTATCTTCTCATTGCTAATGCAAAGAGCAGCGGGGCGACAAGAGGACGAAACAGAGGGATGCATGATGGCGGAGCTGAAACGCTTAGTCATTTATTGAAAAAAATGGCACCTATTTTCTTAAAAATTCAGCTGTTTTTTGTGTCTTTTTAAGCAATAAGTATCTTTATTGTGTGATAACTGAGAGAAAAATTAGCAATATGGGGTTTGGGATTTTTCTACTTCAACCTGGGAAAGTACAACCAGTATTTTATAAACAAAATGACTGAAGTTGTAAGTAAAGAGCAGATTGATTGATAATGTAATGGTGTTAAATAAATGGTGTTTGGGCTTCCAGGGCTACACCAGCAGACAGACTGGGCCTGGAATAGTGTGACTCACTGAAGCTGGCATGAAGGAATACATTACCATTTCTAAACTTGGCTAGTGGACAGTCAGCACAATTCAGATTTCAAAAACAAGCAGATTTTCAGGGAGCCACGACTCACAGCCTTGATCTGAATGCTTCTCGTGACCACGCTGGATACATACTGAATATCAAAAAGACGTGCCTTGAAGTATGATCTTGTCTTTCATAGTGAAATCAGAAGGACTGGCAGTGGTAGTAGGAGCTACGCTATGGTGCTACATTTGTTACATGGTTTTGTTTAAGAATTACATTTCCTGCCTGACATCCTGACACCTACACCTGGATCCATCCACAAAACACCATCTTATGTGTCACACACATTAGTGCACAGACACACTGTTATCGCTCCATCCACACTCAGATCGTCCCAAACTCATCACCACTTTTTTTTCTACGATCCCCAGCATGCTCCATAATTATCACATAGCAGCTCATTGCACACTGTGCCATCTGTTAGCTACACACACACACACACACACACACACACCTAAAAACCCACATGCACGTACACCCACATACATGACGTGTATGCACATGCACAACCGCACACTGCCAGATGCTCTAGATCTGGGATTAATAAGAGAGTTGCACCGTGTAGTATAACTAAGTTTGCAGAATATCATTAACAATTTGCAATAAGAGGATAAAGAATCCTGTTAAGAGCAGAGCAATGAAATTTAGCAACAAACTAAAGAATATCTAGTTCAATTGCATGGAGACTACACCACAAAGAGTTTTTGGTTTTGTTCATTGTGGAGAATATGTCCTTAATATTTTATGGCTTTTGAGACAGGACTGAATAGATACAAAATGATGCCACAATGGTTGTCTCATTCCCCCTGTGCGCTACATGTCATTCAAGTGCATACAGTGTTAGCAAATTGACGGGGTACTTGAGGTGACACATTAAAGAAATGACACAAAGAAGGATGCCCAAAAATTCTGGATGCTTTCCAAGTTACATTTAACAACAGAACACGGGAGAAGTCATTCAGGAAATAAAAGCATCTTTGAGATGTTACAACTCCTGCCTCTAATATTTATCTCTCCAACCGCTGTCATTGCCAAACAAAACACGTTTCATGCAGTATTTAGACTCACAAACAGGTCCAGATCCTGTAGTGTGTAATTCACAGGAGTAGTTTTTGGATTTGTTTTGTTTTATCATTGAGCATAAACAAGTTTTGTTCAGAATATCTACCTCCCACTGGATAGACAGAAAATATCCTTCCAGTGTGTGAATTTGGCTGAAGCTATGGATTTTTAAAAAATTATTTAACCTTTTTTTTTTATTCGTCAATGACAATGTTTAACAAATTGTAGTGTAATTTGACTTTCTTATACAAAACATGTATGACCTGTTGAACTATCAGACATAATCACTTAAATATTCAGTACAACAGAATTTTTTCTTCCAAATTTCCTTTATGCGCATTTATTCTTTGGTGACACAAGGCAAAAGCCACTGTAAGTAAGTGAAAAAACGGTTCTGTACTTGCAGATATTTCCATAAAAAAATTCAGAATTGCAGATTGTGCAGTAGATACATTTATGAAGATGCACTTATTCACTGTAATCCTTTTATATACAGTACAATGTGCCATTTCAGTCTTTTTCATATGGGGAAAAAATGCTAAAAATGAAATACTATTGTTTGTAAATGAAGGATAGGAATGGAGTTTAAAAGGTTACTTACCACTGAATTAAATCACAGTGTTAATGGAGATTTACATTGTTTAGTTTTATTGTGAAGGCACATTTACAAACGTACAAATACTATCCATGAGGTTCTACTTAAGGGAGTGTTCAGTGAGTTCTTGTGTTTAATCATTTAAACATTCAGAGCTCTGTTATATTAGATCAGCGTTTAAAGACTTCCCATACTTTTGCAGTCTAACCCTAACAGTGTGATTTATTCGACACAAATTGACATATTCCCGTGTCATCCTATCCTCGGTGAATCTAAACTGAATTGCGAGAAGTGAATTTACAGCAACGGGAATGTGATTTGTATAGATTTTTCTGACCCAAAGACTTAACCTGGCAGGATAAAAGATCATCCGAACCTCAGCCAATAAACAGCCGGCGTGAACTTGAAGCGACCAGTGATGAAACGTCTCCCCGCTGCTTCCCACCACACAGCGGCTCTGATAGCCTTCTAGTGTGTTCGGAGTCTCTCTCTCTCCACCTGCCAGCGCCATTAAAGCTGCCAGTTAATCATCACACAGCACTGACATCATGAGAAATTCAACCCACTGCTCCTGTTCATATATTTGTTATCATGTAGCTGCATGTTCATCAGTCACAGAGCTGAAACATGATCAAACATCCTCACTTTCCCAGTGCGCGGCTTTGGAGGGGATTTCTACTGTGTGAGTGTGTGCGTTGGGTGGGGGGGGGAACTCCCCCTCTTCAATTATTTACAGGAAGCCCTCATGCATCTGTGACTTTCAGCGACAGGCGGAGAAAGCCCAGCAGAGCAGCACAGAGCTCCTTTCTCCTGCTCTCATCCTTTTGTCTACAGACGCTTCCCTCTTCATCTCCAGCGTTTTAAGCCCCGGTCTCCGCCTCGGCTCCTTCGTCTTCTACTGCACGTCTTTGCCTTTTACACCTGAAACTGATTTGAATCCTCCATCTTTTCTTCTTCACCTCCAGTTTTTTCCTCCTTCCTCTTTCATCCCTTCTTTTCTTTCCACTTAATTACCTCTTGTTTGGCACCTTTTCTATTTTTTTGTTATTATTAAACTTTATTTCCTTTCCTTTTTGTCCTGTTCTGAAGTCAATATTTTTTATTTTTTATTTTCCATCCACAGCCTTTTTCTTCTCTTCCATCTTTTCCTTCTGTTTTGATTTCCCCTCCAATTTAGCCTTTTATTCTAGATCATTTCTTCCTCTTTATGTTGTCATTCTTTTCTTTTCATTCTCCACTTCATTATATCTTGTCTTCTTCACATGTTTCAGCCGTCTTTAGTACCTTTTCTTTACTCTGTTGACAACTTCCTTTTCATTCATCCTCTTCTGTCTGACACATTTTACCCTTTTATTCTCCATCTTTTCCTTTTCATCTTCCCCCATTATCTTCTTTCCTCTCCATATTATTTTTTTCCTCTTTTCCCCTGGACTGTTTCCCTTTGTTGCTAAATTCCTCCACCTTTCTCTCTTTTCCTCATTGTTCTATCTTTATCTTTTTTGTCTTTATTTCTGTCCTCCACGACTTCATGATATTTTGCCGGTACTCTTTCTTTCTTTCTTTCTGTCTGCAAACTTCCCTTCCTTCTATTTGTCCTCTTACTTTTCAGTTCTCCATCTTTTCTCTTCATCTTTGTTTCTGTTTCTATTTTCCCTCTTCCCCTTTTCCCATCCCTCTTCTTCCTCTCTTTATCCCTGTGTAAACCTAAATCTTCCCCTTCTCTGTCTACACTATTATCCTTGTCCCTGTCTCATTTGCCTCCCACCCAAATCCAGCCTTTCTTCCTCTCCTTCCTCTCCACCTTTATTCCCTCTCACCTCTTTCCCTTTCATTTCCTCCCTTTCATGTCCTCCCCCTCATCCTTTCTCTCCTCTCCTCCACTCTCCGGCTCCTGTCATCTCCACCCAAAAAAAGAAAATGAAGAGGAGGAAGGGGGGGATGATGTCAGGCCGAAGAAACATCAGCGGAGGAGTGTGAACTCTCTCTGAAGAGTCAGCATGGAAATAATTCATATTCTGCTCCAGCCGGCCTCTCCTCTTTTTACCTCACTTCCCCTCCGTCCTCTTCTTCTCCACTCGTTCTTCATCACCTCCGTCCTCTGTCTTTCACAGACTTCTTTATGGCACCTCTCTATTCTTTTTTCTTATGTAACTGTGTTTTGTTTTTGGGAACTAAAAACACTGAAAAATGAACAGGAACTGTCACAACAATGCAAAGTTAATGTTAGTGGAACTTAATATTATTTTTCTGTCTGCAAGTAGAAACAAATTGAGACTTTATATATTTCTTATTCTGTTGCAGTAACTTTCATGTTGACTGAATCAGAAAACTATTAATCTAACAAGCTCTTTATTTTTCATCTAAAACCCGAGTCCATTTGATTTATTTTAGCTCTGTTAATAAGGTTTCTGTTACATTAGTGCTGTTAAATGCTGTTTTCCTCCAGTATTTAGAAGGTTCTTTTTTCTGTGTTTATAAAAATGCTGCTTTAATTGTGAGCTTTTCACACTTTTCCCTGTTATGAAACTGTGGATCTAAACTGGCATCCAAGTTTAGAAAATTGCATTCATGGCAGCTTGGGTAGAAACATTTCCTGAGAAAAAAACGAGTAGGATTAACGTGACTCAAATTAAAAAATGACCTGGTCGTAATGTAAGAAAGTGAAAAAAGCAACACATTTATTACTTGAAACACTGGAAAAGAAGAATGTTTGCCGTTTTATTATTATATTTTTATGTAAAGTTTAAGTTGTACTGGTATTAGACAGTATCTTCTCCTTCAGTATCTTCTCCTTCTTTTCCTTTTCTACCTGAAACTGATTTAATGCTTTTAATCTCCATATTTTCTTCTTTATCTCCACCTATTTTTTTCGTCCTTCTGCTTGATTTCATCCTTTCTATCACCGGGAATGTTTCCAATGTGGGTTTTTTCCCCCTTTTTTTAACTCTTTCATCACTCATTATTTTGTTCATTTCTTATTTCTCTTTACTTCCTTTCCATTTGTTGTCCTCTGTCTATATGATTTGGACTTTTTATTCACCATTATTTCCTCATCTGCAATCCTGTTCTCTTATCTTATTCATACAAAGGCTTTTGTTGTTCGGATTTCACATTTTCAAACATTATTATGTATCTCAGTAAAATTGAAGCCATAGTACTATCAGCCTCTAATTGTTCTTTTCCTTTTTGTTATCTCTGCTCTTTTCTTCTATTTTTCTTCATTTATGTTTTGCACATTTTTTTCTATGAACTACAAATGTCACCTTTCCATTTGACCTTCTCTACCTGCAGCATTATTCTCTGACAAAAGAATGTATCTCTCTTCATATCACACCAATATTAAGACACAGTTTCAAGTTCTTCTTCAGTTTTACTGGGGTTTTAATTTAATTTAAATTCCCCCCTTGGTTTATTCTGTAAAATCCTTACTGTACATCACATATGGCCAACAGTAAATTATCTTTTTTCCCATCCTTAGGGGATGGGAGAGTCTCTCCACAGATGCTGCACTCGCTGCAAACGTCTGCAATGCTGCCTGACTGACAGGTGTGAGCAGATTTCACCCTCTGCCTCTTCAGAGCAGAGGAAGGAGGAAGCGGCCCCTGAGGTTTATTTTAAAGAATGTCACACGAAAAGGTCACCTCAGTTTATTCAGACTGAGGTCTGGTTTTGTTCCGCGGTACACTTTCACTTGGAGGCTGATGTTACAGGGAGGAAAGTCTTGCATTTAAGCTGGAGGAAAATTTCACGAACCACTATTTAGACTCGATTTTGCACATAACTGCTGTGTGAAGCAAATATTCGCAATGCTGGGATATTCTATAATTTAAAAACATTATAGTATCTAAATTTTATACTGCCTCATCATCCACTGAAACCCAAAATAAGAGCAGTAAGTTATCAGAGAAAATGTTTTTTGTGTACAACTGCTGAGAAATGTGTGATGACTAACATCTTCTAGAAAGCCTCAAAATTATGTAAAAACTGTGACCAATAAAACAGTCACGACTAATACTACTCGTAATGCAGCCATGAAAGAAAAATGCAGGTTCCAAAAATGATAAGAAAATGCTAAATGATGAGTTATGCATAGTTTATATTAAGCCACTTTAATAGACTACAAGAATGTTAGTATACAACTAAAATTAATCATATTTTAAACTGGATTTATCATCTTTCATTTATATTTAACATATCATTATTTCTTCGTCCTTTTCATCAAATTAGTCAGTTATTTAAAACACATTTTACAGGCTCTCAAAAATATTAACACTTTAAGCATCGTTCCCCCACTGTCTTTCAAGACTATTTCACATCCAAAGTCAACAAACTTACCTTATGTGGACAATAAAAGTCTCATAGCTGGTTTAGAAAAAAAAAAAAGACATTTTTGTCCTCCGACTGAAACCCCAGAAAAGACATTATGAAAAGAAACCAAACAGCTGGGACCTGGATAAACAACACATAAAATTTCCAAAAAGAAACATAACCCTGCAGCAGAGCAGCCAAAAAAGAACAACAAGAAAAGGGGAGTAGCTGCTTTTTGTGTGTCTGTGTCTTTGTGTGTTTGGTGTGCACTCACCGAGGAGTAGAGGTGACCCTCTCCGTTCATGGCGATGTAGAGGCCAGTCTTGACTGATTGGATGGCCACAACTCTCAGACCCACAGGAATTAAGTTAAACAGAGCTGAGGACGAAAACAGACACGCAGAGTTGATGTGTGAGTCCTGTGCAGTGTGAATGTGTGTGACTGTGTAGGTTTGTGTTTGTCTTAAAACACACTGCTCTGAGCTCTGAAATGTCTGTCTGCTGCTCAGTTGGTTTGGTTTGTCGGCATCGGCCTCAAGGGTGGGTGGGTGGGTGGGGGCTGCACACGGAGTGTTTAAACTCTGTGTTTTGCAGAGGACGATTCTTCCTGCAGAACGCCGACTGAAAACACAGACCTGATGGTTTTTACTAAAGCACCAGGCATCTGAATTCACCTCCTCACGGGCGATCTCAACTGAAATGAATTTAATCCCTTAAAAAATACCTATACTTATCATCCACTGGTATTTCTGTTTTGTATAATCCTTATTGTTTCTGTCAGACTTTTCTACTTGTATTACATTTGTCACATACCTTCCTACAATCATTGCCGAAGTCTTGTTTTTCAGATTTACAAATCATTTAACCTCTTAAACACGAGGAGATGATGTAAAGCAATTACTTTGGGAAGGTGATGATATACTGCAGCTTTATTTTACAAATGTGTTTGATTTTATGGTATTATGATTACATTTTAGGAGTTAAAATATAATTTAAAAAAACTGTCATACCAACTAGCATGTGTAAAAAAAAAAAAGGTGTTATGATATTTAGGGATATCCAATATTTTTCCAAGAATTAGAATAAAATAACACAAAATTAGCTCAGTCAATCAAACTGGATTTTAAATGTTAACTCTACAATAATTAAATTAAGCATAATTAATACTGAGGTTTTATTTGCATGCTTTTATTTATCTAGGAAACCTTTTTAGACATAACATTATGTGGTTCAGTTTGTAAAAGGCATATAAATCAGTAAATACATTTCTAGCTGAATAGTTTTTGAATGTGATGTGTGAACTTTGGATATGAATGTAATGTATGAAGATTAAATTAGTTAAAATAATGAAGAACTTGTAAAGTAAAGTATACAAATACTTCCAGCCTTTTTGAACCTGTATTATCTGCATGAGAAATTCATGTTTGTTAAGAAAAGAGTTACATAGGCAGTATAGAAACCAAAATGTTGACACAGATGTTATGAGCATGAATTTTATCTGTGTTTACATTTGAATCTGATTGGATGCCGACAGTCCAAAGCAAAGTCAAACTGTCCAATCATAGAGCAGATGGCTCTGTGTCCTTCATCTCTGCAGCAGGTCTTGAAGGAAAGGTGTCGGAGGCTTTCACAGTGGATGACGGTGAAGACTCTTCAGTGACCCAGGTGAGTTTAATGACATTTAATGAATTATTCTCATTTATATCTTGTAGAAGAACGAGATGTTACCCTAGTATAACACCCATAGTAAATGTCTTTTGTATTTAATAAATCCTTCAGGTCAGATCCCTCCCCAGTTACCTCAGGTGTGCCCCAGGGCTCTGTCCTAGGGCCCCTTCTATTCAT
>JAPQRQ010000013.1:3097717-3119769 GCA_037367365.1 Apogon talboti | reverse complement strand
TATATACACACACACATATAGCAAATTGATTCAGAATGAAGGTTGATTTATTCACAGTTCATATTGCACATATTTGCACTAAGAAGGTCATATTTTTTAGCACAAATGAATGCAAGAAAGGAGCAATGTTTTCTTTCCTTTAAATATTTTCGTTCAGTAGCTTTAAAATGGTCATTTATTTTGCACCAAGTGGTTCTTTGGGTGATTTCATCATGTGGATTCAAAGGAGAGGAGTCGATAAACTGTCAAACTAAGACTCCATTCATTGGAATCCTGTAACAGCTATGGATTTTCCATACCTGCTGATTATCATTGTTATTATAAATGATTAAATGGCAGAGGAGCCCTCCGTACCGACAGCTAGTCCATCACATTGATGTATAGACATATAGACAAGCAGAGGTGGCTCCACAATGAGTGACATTACACATAGTGGGGTTGATATGAAGAAATATTGGCTGGTTTGGTGGAAACCTATTACACTTGTGCTAGTTCTCCATCCCTGTATTTTCTCTCTTCCTTCCGGGGATTTCCTGATGTTAGATTAGCTCCCATTGCACGTTCTGTGTAAATGCTGGCCCAGTTTTAATATCACTTCATAAATGCTGAAATTTAAATATTAACTCTGACCACTTTAATCTGCACAGTACTTTAATGCCATTAGGGTTTTGTTGATGTCGTGTCTATAAAAAGTACAACCGGGCCAGATCAAGTGGTGACACGGTGACACATTTCATGTTCAATAAGCTCTGTGTTGAAAACTAAATAACTTATCTCCATGTTTAATACATGTATGAATAGGTCTCAGTAAGTACTTTCACATGACGCATGTTACAATTTACAGAAATAAAAATTTTGGGGTGAAAATACTTAAATTACTGCTGCCAAACAGGGACTCAAAATGAACAACTTTACATAAATGTACAAAACATGCTGTTCTCATAGGAAATTGATACTAAATGAAACATAGGGCTTTAGCTTTGATGTTAAACTACAATTGTGATCAATATTGGATAAAAATGTTTAAATGATAAGGTTTTATGAACACAAATATGTTGTGACACGGAGACAGCAGTTTGTCACTTTGTTCAGTAGTCAGAATAAAAGATTTTGCTGGAACTAAAGCACTACAAATATGCTAATACACTTTTATTTAACATACATATTATACCTGAAGTGATATATACAGCTAATAGCAGAGCATAGTTTACAAATAATTGGATTGTACATAACCTTTTTATATTCTTGTACTGTTAGTTCCTACAGATTCACAGACTTAAAATATCACTTATACAAGCAACAAAAAATATTATTATTAAAGTTAATTGTGCATTTACATATTTTAGTCCTTTTTAGGTTTCATTTTATATTGATTAGTAGGATCGGAACTTCTGATACTGAAATTTTCCATAAACGGTTCCATAAAATTGAGTTCTTAAGTTAAAAAATTAGCCGATTTGAGAAATGATAGGTGAAAAATTTTTGACACTGATGCTCACTTTCCCTTGATCTGGCCCAACCATTTGGTAGCTTGGTGCAAGTGCAGCTTGTTATTTATTCAGTATCCTCTCGCATCACTAAGCTCCTCATCTTGTCTGACCTGTGGTGAATTCTCATCCTCTTGGTCACTTCACTGAGTTCATGAACACAGTGAGTGCAGGCAAATAAGCAAATCATGGACTGAGTGGTTCTCGATTTTATCACCTAACATTTGATTGTCCTAACATGCCATGTTACTGGAACTGATAGATACTTGAAGTTCACAGATTTGTGAGCAGGTGAAGTTTTCATGGAGCTTTTTTTTTAAGGATTAGAACTATTAGTGTTTGAAGGACTGGAGCATCCCATCATGCATCTGTTTGGGACTGTGTAATACTGAATTATACTCATTATAACACTGAAAAGCTGATTACTACTGAATGTATTGAGTGAAACTGCACAAAGCAAGCAGTCAGTTTAGTCTGGGGGACATATTGTTGACTGTGTTTTGTTGTGATTCTTTTACAAAAGTATTTCTCATGTGAATTAATTATTTAGTGTCGTGACTACGCAAAAATTCACATACTGATTTAAGCACAGAGTGTTGACTGGTATAGTCGGGTTTCGTGTTCCTTAATCTCTTGGTCAGTCACAAGCCATTTATCAAGCAAAAATGACACAGATGAGGATGTTGTGCTATCATCTGTCGTTATATGGCTTCAAATTTAATATCTTCAAGTATTAAAAGTACTAATGATGATGAATGAGTAACATTTTATAATAAATGCTGTAATACATAAAAAATTAAGGTGTTACATTTCCTACACATAGCCTCCTCACTGCAGCTGCACTTGTTTCCTTTTTTAACATAATTAAACCGCTCCACAGTGTATTTTAATGCACTGAGTGAATGTGATTTTAGCTGACAGCTGTGGTAGTTCTTGTTGCTTTATAATTCAAACAAGCAGCTCACCTGGCTGGCGTCGTTCTGTCAGAGCCGAACATAAAATCAGAACACGCAGCCCACATTAGTCCAGCTGAAATCAGTCACATCTTGCCTTTCTTTGTGTGACGCATGACCCAAGGAAGCTGCCGGACACCTTATTTATTGCCGCTTATCTTTGTCTAAAATGTGTCATGTCTTCCATATTTTATCTGCGACGTGGACGTTTTGTAAGCATTAATGCAAGATGTTGTTTTAGGTCATAAATTTGACCAAATCAGACTTGGAGGCTTTACTTGGAGTGTACCTGCCAGCCTGGCTTTGCATTTCATCCCTGATGTGGATATTTTAACAGAGGTGAGTGGTGCTGTGCAATATGAAAACGTCTGAATGTCCTGATGTTGTGAGTCAGAAGATGCCACACAGTTTGGGTTTTGAAGCTAGCTCCAGAAAGCCAAGATTTTGTAGCAGCAGTCAAGTGTTTTTTTTTTTTTTTTTTTTTTAATTTGGCGGGGAAATCCAGTTCATTATGTGACAATCAAATCCTCCACTCAAAGTGAGACTGATGAAGTGGTTTTAGATGGAGGACAGGAGGGATCCGACATTATTATCAGAGCTGGATGCCTTATTTTAATAACAAGACCCATTTGGCTCCGTGTCAGCATGAATTTAGGCTGTTCTGAACTTGCTGTCTTTTTTGTCTTTGATCGAGTAATGAATTCTGCAGATGAGTTTTGAGTCGGGTCTGTCTGCCTCTCCTTCACAAAACCTCTGGAAGACAGTAGGGGATGTTGGCAAATCTCTCACACACAAACACACACACACACACACACACACCCTGAGCGCAGAGATTGTGGACGTTGCCAAGCTTTCACCAGCAGCTCTCACAGCTGGGAACACTGAGGAGAGAGAAGGAAAGGCAGGCGGAAGGTAGAATAAAATGAAGCTTGAAGGAGGGATGAAAAGACCTAAGGTGTAGGGAGTGAGGATTAGGGAGGTAGAGGGGAACAAGGGAGGTGAGGGAGAAAATGTGGAGGGAGGGGTATAATAGAAGAGGTGGAAGCAGAGGGCAAAGGGAAAAATGTCACAGAAAGGTGGAGGGAAGCAGCTGAAGCGAGGAAGAGCAAGGAAAGATGGAGGCGACTCGTCGTCTGTTCCAGTAATAAAGAGAAGGGAGGAAAGTAAAATCAACCTGGAGCGAGGGATCAAAAGATCTAAGGCGAGGAAGAGGAGGAGGGGTAAAGAGGCAAGAGAGAGGGAGAGAGAAGGAGAGGAGAAAAATGAAACTTGAAAAAGGGAAGGAAGGATCAAAATGAAGAAAACAGGTGAGGCAGGGAAAAGGTGAGGAGACACAAATTGACTCTCACCACAGCAAACTGGTGGAAACCCAATTTCCCTATCAGCCTCCTCCTCACGTCTGTCCTCTGTCCTTCTCCTATTCCCACTTCCATCTCTCTCTCTCTCTCTCTCTCTCTCTCTCTCTCTCTCTCTCTCTCTCTCTCTCTCTCCCCTCTCCCTGCATACGCCGTCACCTGCTGGTTTCACACACAATCAATTGATTACAACAGCACTTATCGCCTCTGCTATTGAACACCTCGCCATAGCACACAATCACAACATTCTCATCAATCTGCATTCACTTCCATATCTAATCACTTCTCTGTGCACTGAATGCGACGTACAGGGATTTAACAATGAGCTGTGTTGAAGTGGTGAAATGGTGGAAATTTGGACTTTTTGACCTCTACAACACATGGAGGAAAGTGTTGTTTCAAACAGCTGCTGATGTGGCCCTGGTTTAGGTCTTCAAATAATGTATTGCTTTTTTGTGATTAAATAATAACAGCCATATATAAGACAAATACAATTGTTACATTATATTCAAGTAAAAGGATTAAGTTGTTCCTGATCACACCTTTTATTTAGAGAAAAACTGAACAAAAGCACAATTTATGGGCTAAAACTTCAGATTCCTATTTTAACAGATTTTATGGTGCAAAATCAAGCATGTAATCTTATGTTACAAGCTCTAAAAGCAATGAAACAAACCACAAACAACAGGCCTTTGTCTACAATTTTTTTTTCTGGTTAGGTAATAATTGCCAGAAGGGAGACACACAAAATGCCACTTTAAATCAACACATGCCATGAGTCAGAAAAAAAAATAGAATAAGGACACACTTTACACTTGGAATTTCCATTTCATGTCATTTGGATGTTAATCAGAGTCACCAGTGTTTCATTGTCACAATTCGGTAGATATCGCCCAACCCTCACTGGTGTAAGTTGTGTTGCTTTTGTGGTGGTCATTGTGATGTGTGGTGCTAATGTTAGGGCAAGAGTCTGATTATGGTGATGGGGCACTTTGGATTTACTGAAAGTGAGAGAGAGCGAGATGCACAAAGAGACAGGCGGAGAGAGACATAGACTAGACAGACTAATCTGTGGCTTCAATAATGGATGTACCTGGAAACTACTGGACCATAGGCCACTACGAGACATGACAGTGCGTGTGTGCGTGTGCGTGCATGTTTCACCACAGAAGAGAAAGAGGGAAGGGGCGAGTCTGTCATTCGGTGTGTATTCTATATGTATGATTGGGGTGTGTGCGCGTCTGAAGGTGCCTGTGTATGGATGCGGCCGCGCTTAAAAGTGCGTGCGTTTTTGCAATCGTTTACGTGTGCGTGTTGAAGTGCGCGCGTGTTGATGTCAATATATTTTGTGTGAATACGTGTACGTGCATGTGTGCCACCCCCCCCCGTTTCCCCCCACACCTTGTCTCCGTAGCCTCCTCTTCTTCAATCCAAATATCCGGACTTTGGAGAAGATGTCGACCAGGTTCCCGTTGCACAGCCCCTGCTTCTTACCGGGGCTCTTCCGCCGCCGGTGAGTAGTCGGTCGGTGGGCGTGTTGCTCTCGCGCCTGTCGCTTCTGCCGGATCAAACCGCTGGCTATGGCCGCTGCCATGTCTCCGCCGAAACAGCCGACACAAAAACAGCCCTGTCTCCGTCCGTGTCCCCGGTCTTTTCAGTTGTGTCCACCGCAGGGGACGGAGCGCAGACAAACCCAGACACAAACCTCCGGTCCGGTCGTTACCGGCTAAAACGACCCCATACTTCAGCCACAACAGTAAAGTCCGAAATAACCACACCATTCAACCCTTACTGCATATCTTCTGTTGTCGTTATCCCCCCGGCCATTGATTTGGTTTACCTGTCCGTCACGTTTCACCGGTCTGTCTGTCAGTCAGAGAACAGCAGCTGTCACTGAACGGCTCCTCCGACCGAATTCACCGGACCCCGTTTGTCAGTGTGTCCTCCCATGGTCATGAGGCGAGAAGCACAGAAAGATGTAAAATGGAGAATAAAGCCCCCCAAAAAAGCGGTTCTGTTTTTTGCTCTGAAAAGCTCCGTTTGTATTCCGCGAGGCGCGCGTGCCGCCGCGAGCCGCTCCAGCTGCGTAAAAGTGGCGAGAGTCACCACGAGCACCACCGGAAAAGGGGCGGTTTGTCTTTCAGAGTGCGAGCTCATTGGAGTCGTCTGGTTTTCCCATGAAGCACAAACACTAATGACTGATTTTACGGCCTCATTTTTGTTTGTATGCCCTCATTTCTTACAGTCCACCTCTTCATCTTCTTTTCACTAGTCACCTTTTATTCTAATGTGATTTCTGTACGCGTTTCTTCCTTCAAGAGAATTATTGTTGCTTTATCCTAACAATTCTATGAGACAATTTAATAAAAAACGAATATTTTAAAGCCATAAAATAGCAAATAGGTGTAGCCTCTATTTTACTCTCTATTTATAATACTCTTTTGCAGGTTTTCGTAGTTTCCTGCTATATTCTCGATTTTAAATCATTCAGCGACCCTACAAAATAAATACTATATCATAAAATGCATCAAATTACGTTACTTAATGTGTTTATTCTGAAAGTGATGACCGGATGTCCACGTGGCTGTTAATGCTCCTCGTTTGACGTTGGAAAGCGCGAGCGCAGAGACTCTGGACCGTCGCTGGAGCCACGCGCCGAGCGAGCAGTCAAACACGCGCCCACCAGAACAACTTGTGGTCCTTAACTCGGGCCGGTGGACATGTGGGTGGGTGTGCCTGGGGTGGGTGTGTGTTCCCGAGGCGAGTGAGGGGGGGCGATACCGGGCAGCGGTCAGACGGACACCGGCTGCTACTCCAAAAAGAGAAACACAAGGACAAGTAATATTTTATACATCTAAACCATTACAAACTATACAATACAGTGTCATATCGTTGGCACAAGAAGACAGTGACATGTTAATGTGTCCACAAGGCTTCATTCTGAGACTCAGTAGCACAGAAGCTGCGTAAAAGACATTATGTGTGTCTAATATTAAATATTAAGTGGTTTGCGTGAAAACAGTCCTCTAAGCGATTAATTTGAGTGATTTCTGCAGTTAAATGTCTTTGTGTCTTTGCTTTTTAATCATATTGTAGCATTCCATCAACCTGCAGCTGAAAATCGATGATATGTGTATCATTCCCTTTTAAGTAACATTTTAGTATAGTGTATTATACTGGAGTGCTGCTGTTTTCTTTTCTTTGTGGTATTGAGGTCTGTAGGAGTAATTACCTCCATCAAGAAGGTTATGCAATCACCTGAGTCTCTGTTTGTTGCTTTGTCTGTCAGCAGGATTATACAACAGTTACTGCACCCATTTTCGTGAAATTTGGTGGAAAGATGGGGCATGGGTCAAGGATACACCCCTTCAGTTCTGGAGTGTTCTGGATTTTTCTTTTTACCGTTTTTTTTTTTTTTTTTTGATTGAATGTGATTGTATGTTACCTTTTACAACTTGTCAGGGTTATTCGTACCCCATTGTTCTTGCAGACTTCTACATTATTAATTTACCTGTAAAAGAAAATGGAAACATGCAGGAAAATACTGCAGTTTGTTTTGCATGAACAGTCTTTCATCTCTTTTAAACTGGTAAACATGTTGCTGAAGACAGAATTAGATGTAATGTATACGCTCAGGGGATTTATGCTCAACAATGAGACCTACTGGAGTCATTAGCTCATCCCACACATTCCTGCCGTCTGTCAGTCCGTCAAGGCGGTTGGAGTGAATGAAGGGTGTAAAAAATGCAGGAGGTGGGCTAGATTGACAGGGCTGATAAACCGAGAGCTGCCTCACATGTCTCGTTTGTCTTCTGTACCTGTGATTGCACCTTTCAAAGAGGTTTCCATCTGTAACATTAGACTGCACACATGAAGTACAGTACACTCATATTTCAGTGATGTAACAGGTTGTTTAGGTTTTCATAAGACGGCAGAGGACATTATGTGATGAACATTGTGTCAAGCCTTTTCTTTGCAGTCTGACTGAACTTAACAATTATTTTCAAAAGTTATGTTCTGATTCAGCTTTTGCCTAAATTCCTCAAGCCAGTGTGAATTGGCTGTCTATGTAGGTCAGTCATCTCTTCAGCAGCTGAATAAAGAGCTGGGCTGGGACCCAGCTGGACACAAAGACCCCTGAAATGAATTTTTCCGATTTTTCTGAGAAAACTAATATCATAGAAAATCCCCTCCACTTTATCTGCCTGTACAGCAAATAATGAAGAGAATGGGTTATTGAAGGCAGGGGGACCTCTGACATTACCAAAACAACATGACTCATCAGCTTTAGGAGCCCTAAAAGCACCGCATTTGATTAGTCACAGGTAAAATGTTATGTTCAGAGTGGTAGTTCTATATTGTTAGTATGTTCGGCTGTTATCAACATTTCCATTCTTGGCTTTAAATTAGTCCAGATAAGCAGAGGAGTTATTAATTCTTAAGGACTTCTGTCGATGGTTTGCGCATCCTGAAAGCATTTGAGGGTAGGAAGAGGTGAAGCATAAGTGATTAAAAAATAATCGGATGCCACTTTGAGACTCTGTGACGTGAATGGCAGCCAGGTCAGAACACTTGAACTAAAATATTTCAGCACCTTGGACAGCGAACAGCCGCTCACTGACTCATTCTGCCCCAACACAGAAATGAATAAAGTAAAAAAGAAAAATAAATGGCCTGTTACAAGTGAATGCCAATGAAAAACCTTAATTTTGTCAAAATAAATTTAAGCACCAAAATGTAGTCAAAGTTTTGAAGCAGTTCTGACTGATATATTACTGTTGAAGGTGCTATTTTGATCTACTGTATATACAGTGTAATGTGCAGTGATACACGATCATTGTGAGGGCTCATCATGTGATTAACAGGAGAAGAAAGGAGAGAAAACAATGCTCTGACTCACAAATCTGTTTTCACTTGTTGGACTTTATTCTGTAATTGATTTATGGATGATTTTAACCTTTAGTGCAACTTAATCCATATGTGATGTTTAGCTGAGGCATCTGAAATGTGCTTTGCTATGTAATCCACTGAGTAAAATCTACATCTTAAAAAACCTAAAATTGTCAGACAAATGTTTTGGAATGACAAGTACCATGTTTGACTCTGAGATGGGGTGGAGTAGAAGTAATATGTCCTCATTTAAAAGTAATGAATAATGTAGGTCCCCAAATTCACAGGCAAAATAACCAAGATCCCATCTAAACCTCAAAGAAAAACATATCACTGACCAACTCTCAAAACACATCATACCTCTGTACAAATTAATTTCCTACAAAAATAAATTATATCTACAACAAATACTCAAGTAAAGTACCTCAAATATGAAAAACAGTAATAGACTAAAGCTGCGACCAATGCTGGTTTCTCTTTTTGTGCGTGCCTGTCTGAGCTATTCATGGACTCAGGATTGTCTCTAAAGTGTTGCACAGATGTGATCCATGTCTGACTTCATGACCACTAGGTGGCACCAGAGCGTGTCTAACAGCCTCAGAATCAACAATGGGCTCTGATAACATTTTGCACTGTATTGTATTAGAGGAAGTTAATCAGTGATGTATTAGCTCACTGTGTGGAACATCTCACAATCACCGTGCATGCAAAGATGACTCAGTGAAACACCTGCTTTGTATATGAACTATAAAACCAAATAGAGTGCTCAATGCAGAGAGGAGCCTCTAATGGATTGTCTGCCTCTTAAAATGACTTTACATGACTTTTACTTAAACAACAGCTGTCATAGATTGTTGTCTTCATCCTCTTGACTTTTCTTCCACTTGAGCAGGTTAGGCCTGAATCTTTGACAGGATCCACAGCTTTTCCTCCGCCCTCAATCTTGCTGACACACTACTATTTAAATATAGAAAGAACCACTGCTTCGTTTCTCCTTCAGACAGCTGAGGAAGTAAACAGAAAAGAAACGCCTGTGTATGTGTGTTGGCTGTTTTATCCGGGTCAGTCTGAGTGAGGGGAGTTATGAATAAATCAAAGCTACATTTACATTAAAATTAATTTTTTCCGTCGCTTTTTTTTTAACATGGAAGGAAGGCGGGGACACAGTTCTTAAACTTCAAAAGGAAAATTCTTGGCACCCTATCTTTCTTTCATCCACTTATTCCACCGTCCATTCCTATCAAACCCCTTGCTGAAAGGAAAACCCTCTTTACACCATATCTTCTGCCTTGTACAAGAAAGCACACAGAGGCACGCTGATAACAAACACACAGCTTAGAAGATATGTGCAGTCAAATGGTGTCGATCAGATACCCAGTATTCTGTTCATTTCCATGTAATTCAAACTGTGGCCGTTCTGCTCAGATGCTACAGTGCCCTCTACAGGCAATAAAATGTAACAACAGCTCACTCCTCTGGTTTTTCACCTCTGTCTTACTTCTTATTCTGCCTCATAAGCTAAATAGACATAGTCTAAGATACATATATCAGAAAACGCATCGTCACAAAACTTGAAATTTGACTATTTTCCTGAGCTGAAGAAAAGATTACTCTTTAGAGATGAGTGGTTGTCACAGGACAGTGACTGCACTACATTTATAGAATATACTGTATGCACTGCAGCAGATTAAACAGTCACCAGTATATAAAGCACTTAAAATGGGATCAATCTTAAACGTTATATAATTTTTTATTGTTGAAGCAGCAGTAAATAATCAAAATATATAACAGTAAGCACTGACAATGACTAATTTTAATTCTCACCCTTTTTTCACATTTTGCTAACAACATCTCCACTTAAGTAAGGTTTTGAATACAAATTTTATTAGTAGAGGAGTAGTTTCACAGTGCGGTGTTAGTACTTTAACTCAAGTTAAAGGTCTTCCATCACTATTGCTTGAGTAAGTCTTTGACAGGCTGTAGATGTGTTTCAGTCGATATCACAGGAAAAATATTACTCCGACATTAACAATTCCTGTTAATAATAAAGGTGCTCAGACTGGAAATGCATTTCTGCTCCGTCTGCATTTTCACATCAGGTTTGTGCAAAGAGGCAAAATCCCAGACACACACTGTAAGCTTTTCTCATGTTTTTAACACTGTTCTCAGAGCAGTGAATTAATGTTGATCTTTTTCGCGTGCATTAAGGGATTACGAATGTGTAAAACCTCAGATTTAACAGACTCCTCGCCTCTTACAACCCTAACACCTTACTTTCTACCATTCGATTTTCTCCTCTTTGTTTTGGCCTCAGTAGATTACACACTCTGCCAGGGCCTCTCTACCATCCTCATCCTCTGTGTGCTGAATTTCTTCCATTACAGTCAAACTGCTAGATACATTTTTTACATTAAATCTAGTAGGGGAGCAGCTGCATCTATCTTCGAAACACCAGAGCATATTTTTACACTTTCAAGATGAAGAAGGTGAAGAAGTAGAGGGGGGCGTGTGTGAATACATTAACCAGGGTAAAATGAGAATGTGCTAGAGCAGGGGTGTCGAACATATGGCCCGTGGGCCAAAACCAGCCCCCCAAAAGGTCTAATCTGGCCCACAGGATGAATTTAGGAAGTGCAAAAATTTCACTGAAGATATTAACAGTTAAGGGTGTCGAATGCATTTTAGTTTAGGGGTGACATACAGCCCAATGTGATCTCAAGTAAAATAATAGCATAATAACCTTTAAATAATGATAACTACAAATTTTCTTCTTGGCTTAATGTTAAAAAAATAACATTACACTATGCAAATATTTATATTAACAAACTGTCTTTTCAAATTAAAATGTGAATAACCTGAACAAATATGAACAACCTGAAAAGTCTGAAGAAAATTAAGTGCAGTTTTAACAATATTCTGCCCGCTACTAAATGTTTTGTGCATTTGTTGATCCACTATGATCTGTAAATTGTTAAAAATAAGCTGAGATGTAATATTGTAGAAATTGTTCTAAACTCCAAAATTTTAACAATATTATGACTATTACCAAATGTTTGTGTAACATTGTGTGTAATGCATATGTATAAGTAAGATAAGTTGAGGCATAATATTGTTAAAATTGCACTTATGTTTCTTGCGAAATGTCTGTTTTATGAAAGGACAGTTTGTAAATGTAAATATTTTCATAATTTAATGTTTTTGTTGCACTGAAACAAACAGAAAAACTTGAAGTTGTCATTATTTACAGGTTATTATACTATTATTTTTCTGGTCCGGCCCATTTGAGGTCAAATTGGACTGAATGTGGCCCCTAAAAGAAAATGAGTTTGATACCCCTGTGCTAGAGCTACTGAAAAGATGGTTTTTGTTTGCGGTAAACAATTCATTCAGATTTTCCATGTCTGTCTGCAGCTGTTTAAATGTGCTCTCCAAAACGTCACATTAGCTGTAATAATATCTATCTGCATAGAACGGGACTTATAATCCCCACAGCCGCAGAATGAAGCCAATCATAGGTCTTAAACTATTATTTCTTTTCCACCATTAGTCATAAGATAAGTCAGATTACCTTGATAGTTGGTGGCTGATCAAAACTTTACTAAAAGTAAGCAAAACTAATTTACAAGAATAAAACCCAATGATCTTGCCACATCGTCGGAGGCAAACTAACTGTTGACATTTCAAGGCTTTTTGTTCTCCAACACAAAGAAAAAAGTGCTACCCACGCCTTCAGTCAGCAGAAAAAGAAGTTATTGTGCAGTGTTGGCACTAGACAAACAAATGGGTGAAGCAGCTCGACTACCTTGAGAGGAGCACTGAACATGTTGGTTGTGGGAGGATGACTTTTGTTTTTGGTGCGTTCAGCAGGAAAAAAAGTTAGATGTAACATAGAAGAATTGTGCTTGGCGCCAGGTGATAAACTGAATGGAAAGGCAATGCAATGGAGAACTGCACCTCCACAGCTTTTGTGTTAATGAGGGGGAACAGGTGAAATAAGAAAAAAAAACACATGCCTTAATATATACTGTGATGGCCTGTTTGTCTAACTCTCGTCTCCCACGCAATGTTATGTTCCTTTGTGTCATACTCCAAACCATATGGCTCACACACAGTTTCTGTAGTTTTTTTTCCTTTTTCCATTTCATTTGTGTTTGTGAATTCTATGCCTTTTTGGAAATGTAAAGTGGTTATATTGGCCCTGCAACCCTGAATCTCAGTTTTTGTCATGGCCTCTAAAGTCTGTGATAAAGTGGGGGCTCATCCAGTGGCCTGAGACAAAAATCAGACCCTTTAAATATATTTTTATTGATTTGGTTTCAGTCCTGTCTAAGTGTACTTTTTTTTTGTACCCACAATTTTAAGGATGTTGTTTTATGCTAAGCTGCTGTTGGCTAATGAGCTTGCATATCAACAGATTCAACAACTGAACCAACTGCAAATTAAGATATTGTGATTTAATTAAAAACCCTGGAAGAAGCTAGCGGGAAGACTCTAAAATTGTGTGCGAGCTTTTGCTGTTTAATCATGGCTAGGTCCTTAGAAATTGTTTCCCTTGTTTGCCATGAACATCTGGACTAGTCTACTGTAGATGAGAACTGAGAACCGCATCCAAATTTTCAATTCCTTTCATCAACACTGATCTGTTTTTTTTTCCCATAATGGTGTATTGTTAAACAATAACACCACTGTCTAGGTTAAATATCTTACGTTATAATAAGGTTAGGAAGGCAAGCATGCTTATCAGATTGTGTCTTTTTGACTGAGAAAACTTAAATGAAAACGTGCCATACAAATATTCTCATTTCATGCATTTTTGATGAAGACAGACTGTTGTTACAGCTACTTTGACTTGCCCAGCAGCAATTTTTTTGTCCTTAATTTTTACACTGACTCAGAGACGATAAAAGAGTTGATGCAGAAAACCTTGTTGGACCTAGTTTTGCCCACATAGAAAATTGATCAAGAGTCAATAAGGAATTGAACCAATAAGCAGGATCAATACTGATATTGGTGTTAATCAGATCTCATGCATAGTCTACACAGAGGCCAGACCTTAAACCTTTTGGATGAGTGAAGCAAATCCCTGCAGTGAGCCTCCAAAGTCTGTTGGTTTTCTTGACACCTCTGTTTTATTGTAATGCAAGAGCTGTCCATGGTGCTGATCTCACAGGGCCTGAAGATTCAGCCCAAGCAGCTTGAACCACAGGTTTTTACATTGTATATTTTACACAAAGTAAATGCTACTCCTCATGTCTTAAAGCAAACAAATCAGATCACAAGTATCATCTAGACTAGACCTGAAAAATAGTCCACTTGATGGCCGTGATTTTAGATGTTTATCAGTCATATGTACCTGTCTGGAAAAAAATAAAAGTACATTTTAATATTTAAAGTAGATTTTAAGTGTGTTTAACTTTGATAAATACTACTGACAACATTGCTCCCAAATATGATATGAAGCAATGTCATTTAGAACATTTATTTGTAGAATAATAACAAAAACACAATGCTGTCAGAGCTTAAATAATGCCAAGAAAACAAGTTCATAATAATTTTTAAACATGAAATTAATATTTTCGACTTCAGAAATCAGTATTTTCAATCACACTTGTGCAAAAATATGAGTTGTTCTGCTTGGTTTGATGACTCATAAACATCCATCTACCCCTAGATGACATTCCATGGGGATTTGATCTGGAAAATTTGAGTAATTGCTTAATTTTCTCCAGAGCTTTATGGGCAGGACTTGGACCATGTCTATTGACGTGATCAAGTTCATACATGATAGGTTCCTAAATTACCCTCAGCTCATGAGTTTTTATTGGAATTATTCATACTTAAATCAACTTCAACTTAAATGAGGCTTATAGTGAGATATTGTAAAAATAGTCCATAAAAACTCACAAAGAAAGCACTTCCCACACAGTCCTTATTAATAATAACAGCATCTCTGTAGGTGGCACTCTTTTCTTTAGTACCCAGTTCAGGTGAATTAAGCTGTTGGTTAAATATTCATTTCAAGGACTTGCTCAAGTATATATTTGTGGTATTTGTGCTTTATTTACAGTACTGTGCAAAGGTCTGAGGTCATCTTCAGCTATGTTGTTTTTACAGGGTTGTAATGAGCATAATAACTATTTCTCCGTCTCTTAATGAAGGTGTAACAAGATAAAACAAGGAAATATCCGCACAGTATTAAAAACTCACAAATACATGAATGCAATGTCCTCTACAGGAAACAGTCAGTATTTAGTGTGACCTCTGTTCCCATGGTAAAACTACTCAAACAATAAAAAACATCTGACGTATGTGGCGTTGTACAGCAGTTAATCTCATATTGACGCCCAGAAGAGTACAAGACATTTTGAGTCTGTTTTCTTCTGAAATTCTTGTCTTTAATCCTGGTCTCACATTTTCTATATATTTCAGTTGTGTCTTTTTATTGAGAAATGTATATACACTTTGCTTTGCAATACAGGTATATCATGATAATTTTGCTAAAACAATACTAAAGTTTTAGTATATATTTCTAGCATCTTTCAGAAACAAAGTTGCTAAAATTCTATACAATATAAAACATGCAATCATAAGTCATTAAAACACTTAAACAGTAAAGACAACATATAAAGCAAAAGAAGTCTGATAAAATAATTCTGGCAATGCCAATCTCTAGATATGTCTCAGACTTTTGCACAGTAATGTAAGTATGTCCATATTGTGCTACTTTATCTTTCTGCAGACCTGATTACAAAAAACAGGATGCTGTAAAATGTAAATAAAAGCAGAATGCAATGATTTGCGAAGTCCATAATATAGAAAGCATAGCAAATGTACTGTTTTAAGAATGGAATTTGATGGTAACAAATGTCTCTCTCACTGTACCTACATTTTACACAACATCACACCTTTTTTTTTGGAATTGGGGTTGTATTTCACTACATCTCAGATGCACATATTGCATAGTATATTACACTGCTTGAGAGACTTGGTTACTCAGACTACAAATGTTCATCCCTGTTCCATTTATTTCAAGCACTGTTATAGACTAGTTATTAAAAAATACTAATAACTAGTACAAATAAACTCACTTATTCTAAATGCGGTCATACACACTTTTACTTTGGGTACTTAAAGCATGTTATTGATGCTAAGGCTTGTTTATTTGTCATAGGTGAGGTTTTGAATGCAGGATCTTTCCTTGTAGCAGAGTATTTTTACACTGTGGTACTCAACTAAAAGAGAGCTTCCCCTATCCACTGCTTACGTAAAGCGTGATGCATTATGTAGAAGATAAACTGAATAAATCAGCTCTGAGTCTCTGAGTTATCAGTGAGAGGCTGATGGAGAGATGAGCGATAGGAGGAGAGGAGAGACAGACAGGGAGGGAACAGATGTGGGTGGGTGTTCCCCAGACAGGAGTGTGAGGATAGCCACTCTGAAGTGAGCAGGATGAGTCATAATTCACACTCAGACACCCGCCCACACACGGACAGACAGACACGGGGAAGTCCGCTGTTACCTAGGTAACGAGTGATTAGTGACGCAGGTGGGTCTCCGAGCAGCAGGAACAGAACACCTGCTGAATGCTGAGAGCGGAGCGCGCACAGACAGACACGCACATCTGGCATCACTTCCACTCATCACACTGCGGCTCTGACTTTGTCTTCCTGCGCTTTGAGTGGGATGCCACACACACATACACACACACACACACACACACACACACACACACACACACACACACAGAAGAACACAGCACACTTGCATTCAAACACACAGAATCAAGCCAGCAGAATAGAAATCACCTCAAACTGCCTCTTCTGGCTTTCTATCCTTTTTGTTTTGTCTCCTGTTTTCCTCTTCTTCCCTTTCCATTTCCTTGCCCCCTTGTTCCCTTTCTTTTCCTTCTTCTTTCCTTTCTCTTAGTTCCTCTCCTTGCTTCCTCCCCTGTCCTCATTTCTATTTTGTCTTTTCCTCTCCTCTCCTCTCCTCTCCTCTCCTCTCCTCTCCATCTATCTTTGTACCATCACTAACTCAGTGGGGAGGAGTAGAACAGGAATGGGGGTCTAAATTATTCATTCATACCCTCTCTTTCTTTTCTTCTGTCTCTGCCTGCTGTCTCTGGTGTTTTGAATCCCCCTCCCCTTTTTTTTCATCTCTTTCTCTCGCTCATACCTGTCTTCTCAATTGTTGCGAATTTCTTTTCTTGCCTCTCTTGCTCGGAGCAAAAAAACGAAAAAAGCAATAAAAACTGCACATTTAGCACAACATGAGCCTGCAGTGTTATTATGACTGTTGTGCCTGCACACAGTGGTTGTGGGCGGGTAAAGTAAGTTTTATCATTTAAAATATAACTTTCTGATATGGGGAAATGGGGTTAAGATGAGCCAGACCTTGTCTCCTAGCAACCACAGACAAAGTGGGTGTATTGCTGTCTGACTCTGGTATGATCTAAAGGGTGTTTTAATGTGTCTCTATGTCCTGCCAAAATGTCAAAAAGGATCATATCTGTCTTCAGAAATTATTTGAGAACCTTTTTTTTTTTTTAACTACATGGTCTGGAACCCCAAAATCTCTCGGACATGCTTGTGAGTCATGTACCAACTGGACCCTTTAGATCATCTGGAACGAACTGTCTGGATATTCCACAGCTCCGTGAATACTGGTGAAACTGACTTCAGTTTTTATGCTCCAACCTGCTGGACTTTCCTATCCAATCACATTATAAAGTGCTCTACCGCTGGTTTACCTCTAAATGCTTTACTATTTAGACTTATTCTCTGCATCTTCTTTCTTCTTTGTATATGGTTGGTTTGTGATTAGCTTTTAGATTTTCATTATTTTATTTTTTAAATGGTTTCCACCTCACAAAGTGATTATATGCGGTCTAATGTTTTATTTTCACAGTATCCACATTCCTTTTGTGGCTGTAACTTCTATGGAGTGCCTGGCCCTTTGAGTGTTTGGTGTAGATTTCATCAGGGAAGCATTTGTCCTCCCACGTAAAAACAAAAAATATGTAGAGGCATTTCATTTTGGGTCTTGTAAGTTTAATAGATTTGATCAATATTACATATTCAACATGTGGCGTAGCATTTTAATATCAACAATATTCCTAAAAATCAACCTAAAACAGGATGATACATGCATAAAGTGGTGAATTTCAACAGAAATCCTGCTGAGACACATATGAGGTACTGAAGTCCTGGGGCTTATAAGAGATTTTTAGTTGTGTTTTAAAATGGAAAAAAAATTATATGCATGTTTAATAAAGAGGTTACTGCCCCAAACAAAAGATGCAAAGCAGGATAGAAGAGTAAATTATGTAGGTGTTTGTGTGGATAAATGAGTAAAGTTCATCCACAGAAGTGTAAATATTTCAAAACAATACAGATTGGTTACAACCTGATGTATGACTGTATTTTTAATTGTTATCCGGTGCCTGAATTTGAGTTTTGCTTTACATGTAGACATGATAACCATAAACTGACACACAAAATTCCCCAGAATGCAGAAAATAAAGTGACTGTGGCTCAAAATTTCTGCAGAGAAGAACAAATGATTCAACCAAAACCTACTCTGACTCTGTCAACGTCCTGAACATATGAGTAAGTCCGTATCAAAGTGACCTGGTGCAGACGATGTGCTGGCGATGGTGTTCTTTCGTGACTCCACTGGTGCATGTGACCTTGTCTTCACTATATTAGTGTAAACAGGAATTCTCATGAGGGCACTGTTCCCATAGTTACCTTGAATAATAATGTGAACAGATATATACTGTAAATACTGAAATATGCAACTCCTCCTCTTTCTTTTAGGCATTTTAACACTTCTATTTCACTTCATAGCAACTTCACCTCTCATTGGTTGTTTCTGTCATCAACCGTATTAGTATTTACACACACACCACAGATTTGAAGTCGATAGATTTTGTAAATTATTAAAGTGGTTTCTGATCCCTAAATATTGGAAAAGCTATTGTATGCATTAGGCTTTTTTAATATGACTAAAATCTCTTATCCTGACATGTAGGATATTTTCTGCAAATCTAAATAAATTGTTTAGATAGAACTACCACATGGAAAAGTCAAGGTCTATTAGCCCATTTTGAAATATATAAACCACAAATGAAATGGAGTTGTGCAATGTTTTATTTATACATAATGTGCTGTAAAATGTTAATGTATGAAATATAAAAAGGTAAATCAAAAAACAGTTTCAACTATAGTTGAAAATGAAGTAAAGAAAAATAAAACCAAACATAAAATATTACTGAACACACGCGTAGTATAAATATTGCTTTATACACATGGAACACTAGCAGTAAAATAAGATAAATATAATCCGTAAACAAGCTTACACCATCCACTTGATGAAAAATGCTGCCATGAAGAGTGTGATTTTTGAGACAAAGTGGTCTTAATGTATAGTAATGTATGTTATTGTAAAGTACAGGCTGTGATAACTGTATCTTCTGAATGTGCCCATACCATTTTGTATTCTGTATTTGGTTTTAGTGAACAGATGGATGAATGCATGCAGCAGCTTTTAATGTCTTTAGACCCCGCTACAGGCTCTCTACAGCAGCAGAAGATAATAGAGGGCTTTGTGGACCATGGTCTCTTAAACACCTCACATATTACTATTGATCTCACTTTCGAAAACCTCCTTTTTTTTCTTTTTTAGTTTCGAGCAAAAATTCAAAGGGGGGTTGTGTGTTAATGTTCTGGGTGTTTTTGGTATTTCAGAGTGTGAAGTAATAACAGTGAAAGTCAATTTGTGCTAGGCATGGCTTTTTCCCTAGAGTCAACAACTGTAAAAAACACTGATAATGGACTGAAATCAACCAATCAGCTGTAACTTAATGTTTGTGGTTGTCTGTTTAGAGGGTAGCTGTTTGTCTGTTCAGTTTCTGTGTTTCCACAGAAGGGTCAAAGGGCAGGATTTGCCATTAGAGCAGGTCAGAGCACAAGTTGTCAGTGTTGGTTTTCCCATGCAAAAAATAAAATGATAACACACCATAATGGAAAATTTCTGCATCAGAGCAGTTACATAAGCGCTCCAGATTTTTCCCTAAAAAGTCGGAACTACAGAGGAAGACGGGAGGAGGGAGGAAGAGGAGAGGGTGTAGCAGGGGTTCAGAGAAGGAGATAACTGCAGAGACTGAAGGGAAAACTGCAAGCGAGCAGCTGAATTAAGGAGGTGTTTGGTTTCAGCTGTAGCCCCCTGTGTCGGCCTCAGAGTGGAAGCACGATGGAAAATGTGTGTACAATGTCAAAATGAGACAAGGAAATGTAAAGAAAACAAGTGTCCCAGTTAGACAAACTTTGCAGCTCCACTGTCTCTCCATTTGGGGTGTATTACATGCATATCATATTCTTTATCCTGTGTGTGTGTGTGTGTGTGTGTCTCTACTTGTGGTATAGATCGTGCAGTGCAGTCAGTCAAGCAATTCATCCACAGTGTATCCTCCACTTAACCTCCTCGTCGGGAGTGCATTTAATAGTTAATGCAATAGTGGCTTTTAAGCTTAAAGAGCATGCACCAGGGTTTTATTAGCAGCAATAGTCTATTTGTTAAAACAGTCCCAGGATTAAGCTTAATAATGTAACCAAACAGCTGAGATCCAAAACAGTGACTACACTAAATTCACAGGCTTAGTTTGTAAGTGGTGTATTTCTGAGCCATGTCGTGTCTATCATTTATATCATTTTCAGGACAAGTGCAGTGTTTGTAATTGCATCTGGTCAGTGAGATGAAATATTGGCTTTAGATCAGGAAAACAAAACAAAAAGCTTTTTCAGATTGGATGGTTCTGTCAGCACGAAGATATTTGTTCCAAACCACTGAAAGTGAGCATTACAAAGTCATATGACTGCTGTCTGGTCTGCTTTATGCTTAATTTATGGCTAGGTTTAGGCACCAAAACAAGGGAAAGACTGTGTATGACATCTGTTAGGTGGTTTTGCAGCAATACAACAATAACATGCTGCTTCTGAGATACAAAGTAAGACATAAGGCAACTGCACAAGAAGGCAACCTGAAATCTGATGATCTGTTTTCTTAACACACTTAGTAATTCTTTTCTTAATTTGGATATTTCTTTGGATTTTTTTCTATTTCCAAATGGGAATGTGTTTCAAATACTTATGATGTAGTGCATCAGTCTAGAGAACAGCTACCTAAACCCATGGCTCCTGAGCTACATGTAATAAAAACCCAAATGCTGACATTTATGATGCTGAAGCCTTCGGCACCTGCCCTCTGTTCCTCTAAAGCAGCAACTGTATGCAACACAAGCTACTGTTAGCTTGAAATGGTATTTGCAGATGACACCAAACAGCCATCTACCAGCACAACACAGACTCCAACACAACCTCATGTAAACATGCAATGTGCATGTGCAGAAGTTAGGTAAATGTTGTTGGCATAACTGATTTAGGGAAAACTGGGTATTTTTCTATCAGTAACAAAATAATTTCTGACTGTTTTTTTTTTCTCAACAGGGAAATCTCAGGCAGGAAATCTGTCAAGGCATCTCACACAACCACATTAGAAAAACACAGAAAAAACAACTCTGACCATCACAAAAACCAAGGAGCTTATACCTAAAAGAGGATATGCTTCTGTTCCTTGGATGTGGTACAGGTATGGAATGTCTCACTTTGACTAGAAAACTGTACTGATCCTTACAACACATACTACTGACTGAAAAATTAATCCACTGACTTTTTTTTTTTTTTTTTTGTAAATGGAACTGAAAAGTGTTCCAAAACTGCACATTAAAGCTGCAGGATATCACCAACTTAATAGTAAAGAGGTATAATGTAACAGCAGTGTTAAATAATAGTACTTTATAAGAGAGTGTGTAGCGGGTCAATCTGCTGTACAGTACGGTGTAAATGTGTCAAAGAAAGCTAATGTACCTATCAATACTAATTTCTGCACTCTGGGTCCATCTCAATCTGTGTGTGCTGCGGCGATCAGGGTCAGAAAACAGTCACCGTCAGAGCTGAACTGAATTATTTTAACCCAGTGAGAGTTTACCCACAAACCAGTAGCTTTAATGAGACCTTGTTTTCATGCCTCTGGGATGTTTACATCAGTGTAACCTGCTGGTGTGTTGTAATGAGTCACAGGTCGGTGTGTGATTGTGTTGGCAGTAATGTCACAACATGTGGAGTCATGAAAAAGCCTGCAGACTTGTGCTGGTTTTAATCTGCCAGGTCCTTGAGGTGTGCAGAATGAAAATAATTCTATTACCCAGAGAAGAGGAGATTAGTCTTCAGTTTGTTGTTGTTGTTGTTGTTGTTGTTGTTAACACCAGATGTGCTCTTCTCCTTCAGTAGCAGTTTTTGGCTTTCAAA
>JAPQRQ010000013.1:3077849-3093950 GCA_037367365.1 Apogon talboti | reverse complement strand
TATATATACTTTTTTCACTTAGGATATGTTTTAGATCACAGTCACCAGGCCATACAGACCTTCTGTCATCTACACTCACCTCAGCTGATTTTTTGTTTCACATTATGGCTGTTTTAATTGTTTTTCTGTGTGTCTAATGAAAGGCAGCCTCCCTCCACAGTGACTAATCACCTAAATACACTGACTTATGTAAAACTGTATTTGCATTTCCTGGAGGTGTTTAAGGAGATTAACTTCATGCATGCCAACTTTTTTTTTTTTTTTCAAGCTGTAAAGGATCCTAATAATCAGTATAACGGATTGATAATGGATGGTTAGAAAAAAGTCAACACACTGTCACCTCTGAATAACTCCACAGTCACATGAGCACATATTTATGCTGTATACTAATTTCAGCGCAGAGATGACAAAAGCTGAGGAAGCCACTAATGAGCAGCTTCAGTTTCAGTCATGATGGCCTCATCTGTCTGCACACACATATCAGTGACAGCTGTAAAGTTGTCCTGCAGATAGAGGCTAGAGACTGATGCCTGACTTATCTACTTCTACAAAGGGCAGTTAGTTTATATGTGTGTATGTGTGTGTGATGTGTACTCATTCAAGTCAGATTTTAGGCATTGTTGCGATAACGTGACAATAATACACAACCATATACAGCAGCTTTATATGTTATACCCTATTAGAGTAGTTAAACAGACGAAGGTGGGATTTTACTCTCACTGAACGTACTGTATAGTGAAGAATGGGTCATAAACTGTTCTTGCCATTGCACTTAGTATTGCTGTCATTCATTTTAAGTTTCCATCATTGTTTCTACCATGATTGGAGATTACTACTATTACTACTATTGTAAATCAACCATTTTTAGAACGTCAGATAATTTATTAAAAATATACTGAAGATGAGGATTTGAGCACAAATCACTCTCATCAATGCACTGCCCAAACTAATACAGATATTTTACAATTTGACTGTTGTTTTTTTCAGACAAAATTGTAAAATATAAGAGTTTGGTTTTACCTTTACATGTTTCACTTGTCATCTGCAGAAGCAGTTAAGGTAAAACAAAAGTCTTATCCCTTACACTTTGTATGAACAAAGGGACATTTAGATAGTATTAAAAGAAGACAAAATGACCCTAATCAAACTAGATATTTTGCAAAACAAAAGTTTTCTCTCTATATATACTATATATGGTCCTCTCATTCACCATAAACAGTAAGTCTTAAGTCATTAAAATTAGAGCTTTAAAAAACACTTTAAAGTGAAGATTTAAAAAATGACGGGACCACATCCTCATATGCACGTTCCTATTGCTGATTTGTGTAATGAATATGCACCTGAAACATCAAATAGTGGTCATAGAGGTGTGTAAGTCAAGTAGATCATGGTCGGCAGGGGCTCATTTAAAGAATACACTTCAACAATCCAAACCAACACTTTTAAGTTAAATTATGTTCATGCTGTAATTCCTTGTTGCTCAGTTTCATGACAAACTAAAGCCTCTGCATCTGCTATGTCCAGTATTAGTAATAGTATAGTAGTACAGTAGTAAAGACAATTTGTCCAGTAGTTTGTCTGAGGGTTTGCAGTGGTATGTAGTTGTCTTTGTGTTGTCGTGTACAGAGATATTTTTGTAAAATTAATGTTTTTATATGGAAGGAGAAAATACCAGTTTAGGTTAAAAATATCAATATTAAAGTGCACAGGGCATAAATGTACCAAAAAAAAGTGTAAAAACACTTATGGAAATCCCATTAAATAGCATATAAAGGTCAGGGTTTATGACCTGTATTGCATCCATCCACCAGTGGGAGATCGAGATGTTTTGGCTTCACTTTTAAGGAGCTGTCACTGTGTCCATCTATGGTTTTTACAGTTTATCCTTTTTAGTTACATTTTTAATCATCCATTGTATCAACTTTTACTCATGTTTTATTCCTTATGAGACTACATTTATTTTCCAATTTGACTATTTTATTGTTGTGTTTTAGTAGTATGTTGTAAAGCACTGTGGGACACTGCTTTTGCTGGTTTGCACATCAAATTATAGTACATAGATGAAATTATTGTTAAGTATTTTACTCCTCACTTAATACAACTGGGTAATAACTGGAATAACTTTAATTAGCTCAATCACGTTTTTGCTTTCAAAAAATCCTGTAAAATGTCTAATAATTGAGATTTTTCCTCCATAAACTATTTGCTTGCTACATATTTGTTGTGAATATATTCTTCCAGTTACATAAGGCGTATAGTTTGAGTAAAGAGCACTGTTTTAGTCATATTTTGTTGATGTAAACAGAAAAAAGTGAAAATCATCCAAGACACTGAGGAGAAATAATGGAAATTCCAATTTTTTTGTCAGGTCACCCAGACATATATAATAATCTTGATCTCATTCACCACAGCCAAACATTGTTCAACAACTTACAGAACTTTTTATTCACCTAGTGGAGATCCCAAATCTATGTACAAGTCATCCACAGTCATCTTTTTGATAAAAAGTGTTCAGTTACCGTAAAAATGACTTTGTAAACTCAATCAGCCATATTTATGCCCAATGAGTTTCAAACAAACTTGCAAAAAAGTGGCAAAACACTAAAATATATTACTGCCTATGTGACATCGAGTTCCTAATGTGCATAATCGTCCACCTTACCTGCCTCAGCTCTGCCCAAAGCAGCTCGGACTCTCCTCTCTGCTACCTTCAGTATAAACTCAAAGTCCATGGCTTACACACTCACACCTGGAAGCACCAACTCTTTGGAAAACTCACTTCTTAAATCACCCCATTCCCCCCTCAGGGCCTCAGATTTGGACACTCATCATAAGTGGGACCGATATGGCGATTATGTCATGCGGGGCTGTCATCAAGTGAAAGGTTAGCACAGACAAGGGAGGACAAAAAGGCAGCTCAAGTGTGTGTGACTGAGACGTGGAGCTAAGATACAGACAATTGGGTGCTAAGAAAAAAGGCGACAGAGTGAGAAGTCACCAGAAATTAAGGCCACTTAGCTTTCACGTCATGTTCACATATTTGTTGTACTGTGGCTGAAGTATGTTGTTCTGAGCAACTGTGTGTGTTTTAGTCACGGGAAATAAAAACGCCACAGCCTGACACTTTCAAAGATCCCACAAACACCACCAATTCTTAGTGACTGGCTAAGTGTCACCCTCACAAGCTCTTTTTTCCTGTTCTTCACATTGTGTGGACTAGTTTCTTTCAAGCAAACCCCTGCTTTTAGTATTAGTACTTTCCTGCTTCACCATCCTGTCTGTGCCAGCAAAAATAAAACACTTTATAAATGTGTTAAACATATGACGTTTTACTTTATAAAAAGGCTCAGCTACTGCAGAAAATATTTGGATTTTTTAGCAAATGTTACTCATACAGTGGGCAAGTTTTGTTTTTTTTTGTTTTTTGTTTTTTTTTTAGGAACTACTTTTTTAACAATAATAATAATTTTTTTTACAGTAATGAAGAAGATCAGATAAAAAGTTGTAATCGTACCCAGAATTCACTGTACACTGAGGGAAAAAAACTCCTGCATGCATATACTGTAAATGTATCTCCATGTGTTTTGTATGGTTTGTCCCCAATGTATTAGTTGGTACAGCTTGTACGCAGTAAAATGTACAGAGTGAAGGTCAAATTTTTATGTACGGCTGATAAAAACAAAACGGATTAGGTCACAGTTGGCTATAAAACTGAAAAGCATCTCTTATAATAGAACATTAAAAAATAAAATGTAGGCACTAGGAAGAGTGTTCCAACTTGTTCCACTTGGGTTATATATAAACATTCAAAGCTCTAAGGTATATCATGTAATATTTCTGTATTAAATTATCTAAAACACCTAGGCCTGTGTTGTACACTTTGATATCAAATGTTTACAACTGTTCAAACTCAGGGAAAACCATCATTCTATTCATTGTATAGAATGAATGTTTCTTTTGGTTACCTGTCAATACTGCCATATCCTCTTTACTAACCTTAATGTTTAACTTTAAAATACAAACATAATGTGGCTGTGTCAATAAATGTTATGTGACTGAAAGATCATATATTATAATATATATATAATGGTAAATTAGTACAGTTGGAAACATGATACCTGTCTGCATCACGAGATTTACACCAGCACTGGTGGTAGAAACAACAACTCCCATAATCCCATGCTTCTTCTCAATATCATCAAAGTACCTGTTGTGTTATTATTTTGACTGCATGGCCCAAAGCAGCAGAAATTGCATTCTGTGTGTTTTAAGTCAAACCTGTTGTAGTTGAATCTGAAATGTTCCCATGCAGTTGATTTGAAAGAGAATGCGTGTCCTGCTGCTTTTACTCACGACCGTGTGACTGTGTGTGAGTCAGTCGGACTCCAGTCAGCATGGGCTAAAATTAACATGGCATTTTGCTAACTTGCTAGCGTCTTAAATAAGCTTATTTTTGTATTTATAATAAAGATTTCTTTGATAATGGGTGGATAAATAAAGAAACTAGCATGAGTATCAGCCAAAATATCATTGTAAATATTAGTATTGATACTAGCCAAGAATTTTGCAGTCTGTGTATCCCTAGTCTTTTCTTTTGGACTGAGAGGAGAGAGCAGCAGATGGAAGGTGTGTATTTTTACATTCTACATAGTGTTTTTCCCAATAATTTTGACCCATTGTAGTGCAGTCCCAAATCCAGCCAATGGGTGGGCAGGAACCAGTTGAGTAGGTGGCAGACATGTCTTTCCTGTGCCTCTACTGTGCAGACTAATTTCCTCACACATGGAATCTCCCATGATTTACACAGTGGGAGGAAACAACTCTGCAAAATCCAAGTTTTATACAATCTGTGCCATGTACCATGTTGGCAAATACAAGTAACACTTCCACAGTTAACGCTTTTAGTCATTTACCAAGTAAACATGCTAAATTTCTGCAATATGGATCTGAAAAAACACATTTTATGACTTTTGTGCAAGGGCAATTATAGTACATTTTATTAAAAAAATTACAAACCCATTATCATTTCAAATAGATCAACAGATATAATAAAATAATCCTAAATTGCAGCATTCTTCTGAATAAACAGTATATAATTACAGTAGTATATAATTGTATGTTCCTCTTCTTATATTTATGGTTTGTTATGGATGTGAAATACAGTAACAACATAGTGCACAATGCAAAAAACACTTAACAAAAGAACCCAGTGTTAAAGTATTTCATTGTAACTCTGTTGTAGGAACACTATAATTTTCTAAATTGAGGTATGAGTGGAAGAGGAAAGGTGAATGTGAGGATGTGTGTGTGTGTGTCTGTGAGTGTGTTTGGGCATCTCTCTCCAGGTTTCTGTCAGGAGAGAGTGAGTGCTGAGTGTTATTTTTCCAAGTGCACTTAAAAAGCAGCAGGGCATCAAAGGCTCCACTGAGAAGTGTTTTCACAGACTGAGTGATAAGAAGCAGAGAAACACTTGACAACAACTCAGACTCTCTCTGACTCGCTGCATAAAAAGTGTTTAATCGGTCAGAGATGCTGAATATAGTTATGCTAAAATACTATGATATTAAAGGATACAGAAGGAAAACACTACAACCAACACAACTGATTCCAATGTTATATATGGATCCAGATGCAGATTTAATGAAAATCGATTAATGGAGTGTTTAGGAGCATTTTATACAGAATAGTTAAAGTCACAATGTTTACATCCATATACAATACTTGGAATTTGGCTCATGTAAATGGTATATTCCCTTTGGGTATTATGAATGAGATCTTACATTTTGCAAACAATTTATAAAGACATGTGGGATGTTCCAGAATTATTCAGGTTTTCAGAGCACTGTTGAATATGCAGTGCATCCAGACTTTGTGTCTCAGTGGTTTTACTACAATACAAAAATGGCCTGTTTATGGTCAGTAAGGTTGGGGTGGAAATGCCCACATTTCTCTAAGGAGGAGCAACATACATACTGTTAACAATCATAAACCAACAGACATCAGCAGGGTTTTTATTTTTTGTACACAAATATCACAATTGTATATTAATGATTAATGGTATTGTGGTATATGGGCTTACAAAAGTATTATTATCAGTGCTGTTATCAACAAACTCTTTGTTATGATTAACACTTGTTGAGATGCAAATCATCTTCCTTTTGAAATTAAGATAAATACAAACTAAATCTCATATGAAGAGAACAGATGAGGAGTAAAAAGCAGAAGAAACTAGAGCTGGACATTATATTGAAGGAACCTGATTCATAGAGTCTACTATATACAGTAGAAATTGAAAATACAAGATAAGTGATTCCTCTCTTTTGCAGCCAAAATCATTTGTTTTCATATGTTCAGTGTGAATATGTTTCCTCAGTTTTTTATTTAATGTTTTTTTTTTTTAAATAAATAACATGCGTTGATATCCATGCAAGGGCAGATTTTTCTTATTTTTGTTTATTGTCATTACACATAAAAGGTACATAGTTTTACTCATTTCTTTCTGAGTCATGTTTTGTCTTGAGTCCATGTAGACAGGAAAACAAATGCTTAAAATCATAAATCATACATAACAGTGGAAAAAAGTTTTAAGACTACGTTTTTGGGCCATAGTGAAAAAAGTTTCTTTGGAACATGAATAAATCAAACAAGATAAATGGAAGACAAGAACATGCACTCTGTCTAGTTGCACTTTTGAAATGCCTTAGATAAAGAAATGCACTTGGTTTTGCATTATAGTTCAGCTTAAAATGGTGGACGCTGCAACCCTCACCATAACACCAGCTTTTTCAATGGAGTGGTTGAAGGGATGAAATTTGGCGCCTGTCTTCACATCAGTCAAACAGTAAAAACCGTAGAAAAATCCTGTCAGTGTCTAATCAGTGTCTGCACAGCCGCATGTAAGTGTGAATATTTCTGTAATATGCAACAAGTTTTAGCTTATAGCCTGCAAAATTCAGTTCAGTTTGGTTTATTCTGGTCCGATTATATAAGATGACCGGTGTGACTGGACTCAGTGTGTGTGTGTGACGGGTGTGATTAGTTGACAGCCTGTGTATGTGTTAGTGTATATGAAGTGTGATGAACTTGATGGGTCCAGGGGAAAGCAGATCAGACCCGCAAAGTCATAACGTCTTTCTGCAGACTCAGTTTGTTTGGACAATGAGGTCATAAGTTAATGACTGCACGCACGCACACACACACGCAGAAAGTGCGTTGGAGTACTCGGCCAAGACCTTCCGTGTGACCTTAGAGGACAGCCATCACTATGACTGTCACTATTTTGTCCACTCATCACCTCAGGGCGACGTAACCGCATGCAAGTGACAAACGCATACAGACACACACAAATTTATCATATTTTTCACCATGCAAAAATAAATAAATAAATAAAATCCCTTAAAACCATGCATAATTTAATCTTTGACAGAGTGGAAACTAAAGTAAAATGTAACTTAAATCCAAATAGTGTGTGCGTTTGTGTGTGTGTAGGCCTTTAACTTACAGAGACAGATCTGAGTTGGCACCAGCCCCACTGCTATACTCCACTGTGTAAATAAAATATAAAGTAAGTTTCCTTAATGGTAACTCTCCAGAGAAGGTGAGGGGGCATGCGGCTCAGGGGAGGTGCATTTGTATAAATGTGCGAGCGTGGGCGTGCACATACGCCTGCCCTATAAAGGGTGAAAGTCTCTATCTGGGTCACATCACTTGGGATACGACATTGAGTAACATTGCGCTTTATGCCTTTTAACAATGAATGATAGTGATGCTGGATCATCTGGAGGAAACGGAGGGAGTTCCATTTACAACACAGGAGCTTCATTCACACTGGGTTAAAGCCACAGTTATTCATATTTTCCATCTCAGATCAATGTGTGATGTGATATTACCTCTTCAACCTCCTTGAGACTCAACTCAACTTCTAAAACAATCAGTAACCTGTGTTTACATGTTTTTTCCCCTCCATCATGAAATGTATAATAAAAAAAGAAAAAACCAAAACATCACCATTTTAACTTTGAACACTCAAAGACCTAGAACTATTTTTATAGAGTTTTCCAAATTTATTCTCCTCCACATCTAACCTTTCCTAAGTGATTTATCATAATTTATTTATTTATCCTCTGCATTTTTCAGTGAAAAGCAGGTGTTTTCATATATTTGATTGGCTGATGATGTGCATAAAAGCTCAGAGAATTCAAAGGTTATGGTATCAAAACAGAGAAAACTGAAGCAGAAGTAACTTTTTCAACAAAATAAATCAATAGTAATTATAACAAATTAACTGAATATAAGAACCAAATGTCCAAATAGATCATATCTGATGACTATGAAAAACTGAGACTGCAGTTAACCGGAATTATTCAATTATTCAATGAACTGATAGGATTAGTGGTTCAATGGTTATAATACATTTTAGATCAGTAGAAAGCTGCTGTTTAGGTCCCTGAGGGTTAATCTTGTAATGGGCGGCCGTGGAACTATTCCAGAGGTTTTTGATGTTGTCGTTTTTGGTTCAGTGGGTTCCAGTTTCATTCATCTTTTCAAAGACTTGATGAAAACTGATGAGTTAATCATGAATTTGATGAACAGATGCAGATAGCACTTCATTTTATCAATGTTACCAATTATCTGCACAAAAGCGGAAAAGCAGTGCGTGTTTAATGGGCTGTTACAAGCTGCAGTTTCACGGACAATATTTCATCAACCTGATTGAAAACATTCTGTTACATTCCACTGCCTCTGTTGGAATTAAACAAAGTACTTAGATAAAGTGAATTAGATAAAAGCCCGAAAGCTTTTTTTTCTTTTTTTTTTTTTTTACAAGATTCAGTTCATTCAATCTGTTGAATTTAAAGTTTGTATCAGGTGGTTGGTTTTTGACAGCCACACACCAGTTTGTTTTTTCATCAGGGACGAACATTAGCATTCAAAGCCCCATGGTGTCATCTTTTTCCTCTAAACGTTATGTCTGTACTCTTTGTTACTGTCAAAGAAGCTCTATTGAGCAAGAGGTGAAACCTGAGTGTTTTTTCCATGGCATCAGTGTGTAGCAGAGCTAAACCTCAACCATAGTGGACGGAAAACTGTTGAAAAAAGCACCAGTTTGCTTCTATACTCTCTGGTTTAGCCAAAAGGGCTCTGTGCATCCATCAAACAACTATAGAACAAAGAAGTAAGAATGAAAGTTTTCTTAGTAAAAAATGTACTGATGCAATATTAGAGGTCCAATACAGGGAAGGTAGGGGTGGGTGGCACAAAGTCATAATGAAAGTGTCCTGTGGTTCATGTCATCATTTATTGAAGTTGTTATTAACTGTATTCAGTTCAATTCTGTATGAGTTTGTTCACTTTCTGGTCATGAGGTACCTGTAAAATTAGTATGTATGTGACTATGAAAACCTTTTCAGAGGAGATGACACAAGGCTGTGCTCTCATTGGAGGATTAAAAAAATTCCCTCCAGCTGCTAATTTGTGAATCCATAGCCATGAAGTTGGGATATTTTTGTTTTCTGACACATTCCTCTTTTATTCCTATTTATACACACCAGTAATGACCTGTGACCAGGTACAGGGATTTCAGTCACAGTTACACTTTATCCATCAAGAATAAATCACATTGTCACAGTCATTTCATGAAAACAGGTAAAAATATTTTATTCTAATGTTACTGTATAGGAAACAATGTATTTCTCTGAACAGCTTTGATCTAATGTGAATTTGTGAATACAGTGCTCCTCTTCTTTTTCCAAATACACCACATTATATAAATCATGGATCCAACATCTATTCTCAACTAATGCTAATTTACAGAGTTAGTTGTTTTATACGTATATGTAAATCCATATACATTATAAATTAGCAGTGGCGGCTCATCAATAAAGGGCGCTAGGGCACTGCCCCACCTGTCTCACATGAAGAAGATGATAGGAATCCCATAATATAATTTTACAAAAACATTAATATCTAAATAAAGGAGCTATATATAATACAGCCCATGAGTACCGGGTATAAAAGAGTGTAAGTTTAAAAGTTTCAGTTGTTTAGTGAGCAGTCAGGTCATGTGTTTCCTGTTTGGGGCACCAAAATCTGCACCCGAGGCTCTTCCTTTACCAAAATAAACTCTTATTACAAAAGGCGTGTGCACTGTACAACCCCTCCAATACAAGAGATAGAAGAGCCTCGGGGCGCAGAAATTTGCATCCAAGCACCGCCCACAGGAGTAACCGTCATATCCCGAAAAGAATCAAGACCTTCCTCAGAAATGCAAGATCATCTAAAACACAGGTGCTCACACTTTTTCAGCTTGTGAGCTAAATGATGTACGTCTACTATATATTAATATATATCAGCGGATAGCTCAGGAGGTAACACTACTGACTGTGCAGTGGGGGATCAGGGTGTGAATTCTGGCAGGAGTGGCAATATTAATGTCACCAAGCCCATGGGGTAAATTGTACTTTTTTTTTAATGTCATGTGATCTACTGGCACTACCTTCACCCCTGGACTAAATGCACTGGCCATACTCTCAGTGGAAAAGACACTTGACGGGGACATGCCTGACTTTAACAATAGAGTGATGGAAAAATTTGCATGTTTGAAAGATAGACGGGTTAAATTTACATTAAAAAAAAGACTGAAAACACATATTGTGTAACATATTTATTTTAATGTTTTAAAACAGTGGTGCATGTGCTTTGGCGTATCCTAATGGTGATATGTGGTCAGAGTGCAATCCGAAAACTGACTTGCATACTGCGCCCCACCAAAAAATAATTTCACCAGCCGCCACTGTAAATTAGTCTTGAATATCAACGGCAATCACAACTCATTATCAAATGGAAACAAGCCGCCTTCCCGCTCTAACCATCTAATGTTCCTTCAGATGTAGTGGCACAAACTGGATCAGTTTTGTGAAATGAAAAAGTCATGTGGCAGAAAACCCTGTGCTGGTAAAAGCTACAGAGCATGTGGCTGAGGAAATATGAGCCTGAATACATTAAATGCAGCCTCATAATGGCAGGCAGTGAGGCTGAGTCTAAAGCACAGTGGGCTGAATGTGGTGAAATCCTGTCAAATGAGGCGCTAAAACCATCGGAGCCCCAGAGACACTTAAGGGACGTGTTAGGAAGCCAAAAAAAAAAAACACTTTCTGCACTAGAGTTGAGAATGACATAACACTTTAAGTAGCATAAGTTGATTTTTTTTCAGCTTTTTTGCTGTACTAAATCAAAAGCAAAAAGGCCACAAACTTCTACATTAGATTAAAATAAATAACATTAACTTAGGTAAATATGAGCAAGAAAGAAACTGAACCTTGGCTGCATTCACACAGATGCACACATTCCTTAAACACGCCAAACAAAGCTGTATTTCAGCATCCCCAGCGGACCCTCACTAAATAGTGCAGTTCAGAGGGAAAACTACCACACATGCTGAGTCAGCAAAACCTCCCTCCTCACCGTCCGCAGCAGGTCCACATTTCAGCACCGAGTGAGCGCGGCACGTGTGAGGCATAAAACCACACATACACACATGCTTCCTCTCAAAGAGCCTAGGGAGAGTGAACATACCTTTTGTTTAATTAAAAGAAAAAGTGACAGCTAAATGGTGCCAGCTGCCATAAATCCAAGAGCCCTGCTGCAGGAGACTGCTGGGAACTTCCTCCTCTCTCAGCCGTGCACTGCCATTTTCCAATGCTTCTAACCTGTTATTGAGTGGATAAGGGGCCGTTGACAGAAAGCTTACATTTTCTGTCCATCTGTACTTTTTCAGATAAAAAAAAAAAACATAAATGCACTTAACCATGCCATACATACATTCAAGTATATGTACTCACTTCTGATTTCTAATGTTTCTCTTAATTGAAGCCTTAAAATATCATGTGGTGCGACCATCTGGATATGACTACTTGTTTATAATCTTCTGTGAAATCACTCTCAGTCTATTCAAATTTGCTTGTGTTGTAATTTTGCTTGCAGCATAATTGTTATCACTTTTATGCAATTTCCAGGAAAATAACTACATTTAAGATGGCGACTGTGACCTAATGGAACAGAGAAATGAATACAAAAGCTCAAAACAAATGCGGACAGTTTATTTAACTCATATCAGGGTTTGGTGATGTTACTATCTTGACTCGAGGTCAATCTTATTTTGTCAGATCTACTTTTCAGAGGGATCATACATATCATGTTACTAATAACACTCACTAGGTCTCTGCAGTGAAGGGCTCAGGTGTAGTCTGCATTAACTTGTAGAATTTTGCTGCTGCTGAAGAAATAATGACTAAGTATTAGCATAAGTCTGTCAGCTGCAGGTTGGGGCAAATGAATCCACCACTGTCTAGGATATTAATGCAAAAACACTGTAGCCATATGTACAGGAAATATGGACTAATGTTTATTTCTAGATATTGTCAATACTGTGATCATATTGGGAAGAAATTAAGTAAAAACAGAACTTCTAATCGGATAGCAACAACAAAAAACCATTACGCGCAGCCTAAGCCTCCAGAACCTAGAGGAAACTAGAGGGAAAAATTATAATATTTCGGTTGTAATTCACCTACATTTTATAAGGAGTATAAAATTGTGATTCAGAACAATGGATATTGACTTTACCTCAAAATATTGTCACATTTGTGATTTGTCTAGAATACCCAGCCCTGATTTATATTGCTATGTTAATCTTAGAAATTTTAAGGAAATTACTGTCTTTTTAAGATGAACCACAGTCAATTCCCCAACATAAAAATTATTAAAATGCCTTGATTGATTAAATGCTGAAAATTATGTGTACACAATTTATTTTTAACCTACAAAGACTCAAACATCAACCATCAACCAAAACCGTCCACTGATCTAAACTGTTGATCCACTAATCCTATCAATACATGTAAATAATTGGTGTAAAGTGCAGTTGTTTGTTTTTTCATGGTCATCAGATATGACCCATTTGGATGTTTAGAGGCTCCATAGTTACCATGGAAACACCGTCATCTTCTACAACATTTTATCACCCGTAAAAGTTTGATAAAAGACAGTGGATGGAGAAACTTTATTTATGCTCAGTTAATGATAAATTTTACTGAAAAAGTCACTTTTTCATCATTTTTTTTATTTGTTATGAACATCTACATGACCAGTTAATTAAACATAGGAAAACAGATATTTTTCAATGGAAAAAATGCATAATTCAGAGGATAATTTTATAATAAACAGTGATAAATCACTTAGGAAAGGTTAAATAGAGAGAAAAATTCCTTTGGGAGCTGACACAAAAGTCACACTAGGTCCTTAAGGGTTAATCGTTGTCCGTCACTGGCTTTAAGACATGCTTCAACTCCTTTAAATTTGACTCCTAATTCACACAATCATTTCACATGGTGATCTTCCTGCTGGGGTCCATTCCATATTTTTCTTTTTGTTTGCAATGTTTCAACATACATACACTAGAGATGTTTTAATTTTCTCTATATCTAAGCTCCAAACTAAGTACCAGACGAGTAGAGATGTGTCTGACTGAACCTTAACAGTGACTGACAATAATACCAAGTATAGGAGTTGGATGTCCTCTCAGACATCTTGATTTATATGCCAAATACTATTATATACTACTTAGATACTGTATACTGAAAGGTAATTATGGACTCTCTGCCCAATTATGCCAAAAATCTTACTATCTTTAGTAACATTTGAAGACCTAAGTGGTTGAAAAAGGCATGAAATTAATTGTTCTCTGTGTTGAAAAAATGAGCAATAGAAAAAACAATCTGTTCGGTACATTTCCATTTACACATCGGGTAGAACCACTTTGCACTATCTAAAAAAAAAAGTTCTCCTTAAGCGAAATGTTCTATTTCTGAGCACGGAAATGCACATCTAATCACTTCATTTAGCAGACATGTAAACAACTAAGTTCCAATCTCTGATCAGAAGTGACTTGAGTTGAGTTGAAAAAATATTGTCCATATAAGCACAGCTTGTTACTGTCACCTTCTAACACTAATATGGATATGGATGTAGTATAACGAAAGAGAATACGCCACATCCAGAAAACATACACTTTTTTGTTTTTCTTTGCCCTAAATAATTGGAAACAGTAAAATTACAATCAGTTTCATGCGTTTATGAATTTCATGGTTAATTCATCAATGTTTTTTCAATAAGATCTCATAATAAAACATCCGTGGTGATCTTAGTTTGTTTATTTTATCAGATGACCTGTCAGAATCTGAAATTACCAACATGAATTGGAGAAAATAAAGCTGTGTTGAAGCAAAATATTGAGTCAGCTAAGATAACTAAGATCTGATGATCCACCATTTTATCCAGATTGAAATATATCAAAATCTATCAGTTAAATTGATATTAAATTGTTTTGAAATTCATGCCTTTGGTAATAGCCTTTGCTCTCAGACAACTCTCAACTTTGTATAGTAGCATATTTTGTTTACAGAGGAAAATCTAGGGTCATATCACGGTTAATTTAAGTCATCTTTGTACTGAGAACTAAACAGCAGCCAGGCTCTGTGCATATTATTGATATTCCACGCCGAAAGGAAGAGTTTGCAGATTGCAGTGTTATTAAAGTCCCTGTAATGTATCACAACAAACACACGTCCTTTCATAAAAGCATCAAATCTGCCTTCAAGCCAGTTCATCAAATGAACAAAGAGAAATGCAATATAAAAGAAGGAATCAGGCAGAAGCACATGTCCCAGAGGACATTAAAAACACAACCAGTCATGTAAAGTATTGGCAGTGGTGTGTCGGCATGCAGTGAGAGCCTGTGGATGATTTCCTCTTTGTACAACCGTACTGTCGTTGTTGTTTCGGTTGCAAATTAGTCCTTTCACCTGAGCCAGCATGTCGGTATTGATTTTGTTTGATGAGTTTCCGCTTTTAATCAACAAGACCTGTGAGTTAATTTTTTGCCATTAAAAACTTCCTTCTCTGCATCGTCTTTCCTTGAAATGTTTGTGGGTGAGGTATGTGTTCAAATTAACACGTTCCACAGTTAAGCGTTTGCAGCAGCAAAGCTTTCACGGACAATTCATGTGTTCAATCAGGTTTTCCAGGCAGTAACGGAAAACAAACCAGACACTCAGAAGTATTAGAGATTAATGAAGTTTAAGGAGAAACAAGTTTGTTAAATCAGTGACTTAAACTTCTGCCCATTTCAGATTTACTTTATACCATCAAAATGCAGCCTATAAAGTTTAACTCTTGACCTATAAATGTCATGTTCTGTTGTGTTTTATTGTTTATTCTACCTCCCAGCTATTCCTTTTTTTGTTTATTTTTGCCACATTTGCAGCTGTAAAGGAAGAATCTGACTTGAAAAGTCTTACGGCATCACTGGCCATTCTACCATATTGGTGCAAACTACCTTCCCAGAACCAACACACAGCATCTTAATAAACTCTCAGGTGATTACTAATGCTACTGTTATCCACTGAAAACTAAGTAGTAGTAATAATAATAATTATCATAATCATGGTGTATTTTCTATGTATGTTATGCAGTCTTATGTGAAAAAGGAAAAAATAATAAAACTTTTCAAGCTTTTTGATGTCCCTGCTGAAACAGTGTCACTTTGAGTTCATGGACTGAGTCTGATTTTGGCAACATCTTACATTTCTGTGTCAGGATGTCAACCTGCATCCCTCCTCCTCATCACTGCATGCTGAGTAGATCCCTTCATTTTGTAGTAAATGTGTTCCAAAGTCTGATAACTAGTGTGTACGTTTAAGTAACATCACTACCAAACCCTCCTATTTATTTCTATTTAAACTGTTACTTCTATGTACAGTACACTGGCAAACCCATGTGTTTTTTTAATGTGCTGTGCAGTTGGACTGGATAAAAAACATACATTTTCTGTAGTTATGCAAACTTTTCTCAGTCGTTTTGGTAAATATGCTTTTTATATTTAACTGCCCAGAACTGAGCTAGCTGAACATGCTTGAAGTGACTCAAAATTATATAATTTCATTTTCTAAACAGAGCTCACCAAAACTATTAACCAGATGTCTTAGACTATTATTTTTTACCTTTTTTTTTTTTTTTTTTTTTTTGGGGCAGCTGGTTGCCCCA
>JAPQRQ010000013.1:3060864-3077749 GCA_037367365.1 Apogon talboti | reverse complement strand
TATCTATCTATCTATCTATCTATCTATCTATCTATCTATCTATCTATCTATCTATCTATCTATCTATCTATCATCTAAAAAGACAGGACAAAAAAGATGCAGCAGGAGACATTACTTTTATTTAACCAGAGGAAAAGACTAGTTAAGATTAAAAATCTCTTCTGCAAAAGTGTCCTGGCCAAGACAGCAGACATGACAGGAAGTAGAAAATACAGCCATACATCCACATTAAAAACATATATGTATAAAACACCATCAATGACTCTAAAGGAACTAAAAGTATACAATAATGTTCCTTAAAAGCGTCTCAAAGCAGAATCTGAATTCATATGAGTTATTGTTAGCTTCATAGCATAATTTTTGTTCATATTTAAGGCTGAACTGTGATATCTGCATACCTTTCTACATAAAAATAACCCACAAAAGTAATAAAGTCTTGTTATGTCCTCCAACAACACACTAAGGTTGAAATGTTGAATTTCAGAGTATTTCTATGAGCGTCCTGTAAAGGGTTAATTATTATTGTCAGTCTCTTGTCTCTGATGTGAGAGTGTGAGAGTGAATGGTTGTTGGTCTGCGTGTGTCGGTAGCTGGATTAGGCTTCAACACATCCATAACCCTCTGGACTGAGAAAAAGAAAAGGAATGAATGAACAAACACACTATAATACATAAAAGCAACGCAAGACAAATAAAAGAGAATGAAAGAGTCAGGTATCGACACATATCCATCAGTGACCATTCTGTAAAACAGCAGCGTGTTCCTCTGATGATACAAAGTGAAATATACTTTAACCCATAAACGCCCAAACATCCACCAAAACCATCCACTGATCTAAACTGTTTAATACCTGTTGATCCACTAATCCTATCAATACATGTAAATAATTAGTGTAAAATATAGTTATTCATCTTTTCATGGTCATCAGATATGACCCATTTGGACGTTCAGAGGCTCCGTAGTTACCATGGAAACACCGACATCTTCTACAACATTGATTCACCACTAAAACCCATGTAGTTGGATCAGTGACAGTGGATGGACACACTGGGTTTATGTTCAGATAATGAGAGATTTGACTGAAAACGTCACTTTTTCATCAGTTTTCTGTTTCTGATATAATAACCATCAACTTTAATCTGAGCTTTAATAAACATCTACATGATCAGTGAATTAAATACAGGAAAATATATGATTTACGCTGAAAAATGCAAAATACAGAGGATAATATTATTATAAATGGTGACAAACAGCATTGATTCACTAGTAAACAGTTTGATAAATGACAGTGGATGGAGACACTTGTTTTATGTTCAGTTAATGAAATATTTTATTAAAAAAGTTTCCTCTGTTCTAATATAATACCTCCCTATAATAACCTGTGAATGTACTCAAAGCTTTTATGAACATGTACATAATTAGTAAATTAAATCCTAGTAGTAAATCCACCAGTAAAACCCATGGAGTTGGATCAGTGACAGTGGACGGACACACTGGGTTTATGTTATTTGCTGAAATGGTCCCGTTTTTTTCTCTGTTTTACTATAATAACATTTGAGTTTACTCTGAGCTTTAATATACATCTACGTGATCAGTGAATTAAATATAGGAAATTACATGATTTACACTGAAACATGTAAAACACAGAGTGACAACGGCGCCTCTAACCGATGATAAATCACTTAAAAATGTTTAAATAGAGACAAAAAAGCTGCCACTGAAGTATCCCTGGGTCTGTATGGGTTAACGGGGGTGTTTGTAGTGTAATGGGGGTTTGGAGCTCATTCCATGACCAAGGTGCAGGAAAGACGACGGGTCAGTGTTTTCTACTTCTATTTTTCCGTCAGTTCTTCTGCTTGTGGAACGTGTGGACACAGTTAGTTTTTTTCACTTGTGTTTCTTCTCTTTCACCATCATCTTGTGTTTTTTGGTGATAACTTCCCTAAATCTGTATTTCAAATGACACTGGAGTTGAACGGTTGAGGCTGCAGAGCGACCTGTTGAAGGAGGAAATGTGGCGGAGCAACAGGTGGCAGCTGACAGAGTTAGGGTGACACCTACAGAGCTGAGGATGCAAGAACCACCAGCACCCATGGGTGGAAAAACAGGCTGGGGAAATTAGCAGGGATTAAACGCCCTTCTATTTGTGTTCATAAGGGAGGATTATGTCACCTGTAAACATCAACGTATTTGGCAGATATTTCTGTTTCCACGGATTATCTGACGTGAACAAACACTGTAAAAAAACATGTATTTAACAGGATTATATGGAAACAAATTATACACCCATCAAACATAACAACTCTGTTGGTTTATATAGAAGGTGGCTATATATCCTGAAAAATATAAAATAAATAAATAAAAGTGTTCATTTGGAAAAAAATATCTTGTAAATAGAAACGTTCGGTTTATATGAATTATATACTTTATAAACAAAGACAGAATGTGGCCTTTACTGCCTTCTATTTTTATTTTGCTTTCCCAAAAATACATGTGTCATACAATAAAGGAACATTTAACAAGCAATTAATAAATCAGACAGTGTTAAAAGACGCTTTTAGTTTGGTTTCTTGCAGTTCAGAGCACATTACAGGTATAATTTAATGAATAAATAAAAGGACAAAACACAACATTAAAGGATCATGTGATGTAAATATCATGTAAATATCTTAATAATAGACACATTCTTATTAAATACTAACACATGTCTCCTATTAATTAATTTTAGTATTAAAAAACAATAAATAAATCAAACTGCAGAATTCATTCAATTTTTAGATCCTTTATTTGATTCTCATTGTATTTTCTTTAATCCATCTTTTAAATAAGGTACTTTTTAAATCCAGTGGTTTATTTTATTGTGTTTATTTTTATTATTTTGTGTTTATTAAGATTCACAGACTTTTTTTTTTATGTCAGTTCACTAGAAACACAGATACCGTTTCTATCTCACCAGCTTTTTTAAACGCCATGCAATTAAAAACAGAGGTAATAATAGAATAAGAAGGAATAAAGTGGTATAAGAGATAAACTATAGCTATAGAGTATAGAAGCTATAAATCAAACCGTTTTACAATAATAGTGACAGTGCAGTGCAGTAACCAAATTAACATTTCCTGAATGAAAAGTTCAAAACTGTACAATTCAAAACAGGAAACATAAAAACAAAATATGTCCAACTCTTTATGTGAATCTATAATTGTTATTATATTGAACAGATGTGTTTGAAGTGGTCTGATTCGTCATATATGATATATTTAATTTAATTCATAATCTTTTTAATGGTTAGTCCATTTTATTTGATCTGTACTGGTTTTAAATGAACATTTTTCTTTTTTTTTTTTTTTAAAAACAGTTTTTAAGATATTTTAACCTATTATCTGCCTGACTAATGCCCACAGGTTTATGCTCATATATGAGATCTATTTCTACTGTAAAAATATTGTTCAATTCTCACCAACATACTATACACTACACATACTCATAATTACATGTACACTTATAGAAAGGCAGTAATTAAAATATAATTTAAAGTAAATGAGAAGAAATATGTAATTTAAATGATTTCCTAATGACATCTTTATTTATATTGTACTTTAATGTAAATGTAAAGTAAATCCACTATATTATAATTGTTGTTCTGACTTGAAGTTAATGTTAATAGATGCAAATATATCATAATTAAACTTCACATGAAACAGACACAATCATTATTTTCTTGTACTGTGTTAAAAGTAAAATAAATCACCACCCACAAGTCTTTTCTGAATTCTGAATCCTCTTTTGTGTTATATATCATTTAATAGTCCCCTGGGATGTTTGTGCTGAGAGAATATGGGTGTATTCTGATAGTTGTTGGTGGCCGTTTTATTTACTTATTATTTATTTGATTTTATAATACATATGTGGTTATGTGTGTGAATGTTTTTTATTATTATTGTTCTCTATATATATGTAAAGGTGTTAGCGTGGATGTTTGTTCAATGTTGTTATATAGAAAAATCTTGATTAAAATATCTAAAAAGTAAAATAAAGCATGTTTTCTGGTCAAATTAGTTTTTTTTTGTCTGATCATCTCACCAACAAACATGCAGCTTTTTCTTTTCTCTCTTATTTTTTTTTATTTTTTTTTACGTCAGCTAAAATCTGATTAACACCTCCGGAATGAGAAAAAACAAATAACTATTATCCATGCAGAATAATAGAGGAAGATTGAGTTCAGAAAAACAAGTCTTGAGGCAGTTTTAATGGTGCACTGATATATTTTTTTTAATAATTCAGACTCAGAATGTTGGCAGAGTATGACTGTTGAGCTTCAACATCATGTTAGATATGCAGGTAAAACCGTATACGTCTATAAAACCTGATTGGTGATCAATAGCAGTAGCCAGGTCACATTAGTCGTATTGTGTGTGTGTCATTTACATGGAGCAGTGTGTGTCTGTGCCTGTGTTTGTGTGTAAATGTGTGCTGAAGCCAATCACAGGAGGATATTGTCATTTACCCGCTCTAATAGCCTCGGTCATCATCTTCTGCTCTAAACAAATCCCCCCACGGGGAATTGACTCACAGGCTGCTATTCTCAGCAATGACACAAACACCACACACTGAATGCATTTTATTCATTTACACCTGCAGGATTACATATTGATGTTGGTCCATGCAGCATCACCCTGCATTAGTAATGATTCATGAAGTCAATGCATGTTAAAACTGGGATGGCACACTGATATAATATGAAGTGGGGAATGGGACCCACAAGCACATTATACTAACTTTTGTTTTAATTTTTTTTTTTTTTTTTTTTTTTTGGGACAGCATGTTGCCCCAATTCAGTAGAACAGGCCTACTTCACCTTTAAATAAAGGCAGACCAAATGCTGGAGTAACATGACTAAGCTTCACCTGCAAAAATGCATCTAATAAATGTTTCATTTATTAGATGCATGAATGTCAGCAAAAGCTCAGTGGTTCATTTATTAAAAAAATTGAAAATGCTGCTAAAACACACATAAATGGGGAAACCTGCTTGCTGTCCATGGTGCTGAAATGTGTATCCTGTATAACATGTACCCTTATTGAGGGATGTTTTGCAATCAGAAGCAATTGGGTAAAAGTTTCCTATAAAATGAGATCAAGTCTGAAAAAAATATAAATTCAGTGGGAGACCATTCTCTTCTTCTATTGGCCCATCAGTTGGACAGTGCAGTACAAAAACCCCTCATCCCCAGTAAACAAGATAATGGATTGCAAACTTCATATCAGCTCTGACTGCGATTTGACTTGAAAAAGTTGCCTATTAGCCACTCACCCTCCTGCTGTTGCCCTATAAACACTGCAACACAGAGGCCAACTTTCTGATGCAATGTCAATAAGTCAATAATGTCAACCATGTTGAACTGCCAATGTCGATCTGTGCCCTGCAGTGTGGAGAAGAATCTGCTGTAAACCAGACAAATTCTTAAAACCTTCAACCAGTCAGCACTAACTCCAACTGTAAAGCATGGAGGAGTTGTTCGTGGGGGTGTGATTCTGAACATGCTCACCTGAGAAAGTTGCAATGAACATTGTATGACTCCTTTAAGTTTGTTCCTCTGAGCTCTGCATCACTCTTGGATTTCTGCCTTTTATCTCATGTGAGGTATTTGTGTTTATCTGAAATGTCTGCAGCCTCAAGACAACACACAGGAGCTTGCTCCACTCTCCTCATCTGTACATCCACGGTGGAAGTCTAAATAAGGCCATGTGCTGTTTAATCATGCAGGTTACTGGAGCCTGAACGGGTCTGTATGCTGCATTAGACTTGATTTTCTGCAGCATCTCTGCCACGCACCGCACGGCACGCACGCACTTGCCACTGTAGTCAGTATCTTTGCTAATAAGTTACCTCCTTCTCTAAACCTAAATCAGACCCCCTCTCCTCCTCCTCCCCCCTCCCTGTAGTGGACTCACTTGCTGCACAACTGCGATTGCAGAGAAACACCAGCAAGCAGCCTAACAGTGCAGTCTCGGGAGGGAATACACACACACGCAAATACACACACTCCCGTGAGCAAGCGCACGCACTAAAGTCTCTCTTTTCCTGTATTACCCCTGCACACGCACGTACACACTCCCAGACTCAGACAGACACACTACAAACTCACCAGTTGGGTTCTTGTTTTTCTTGAGGCTCCTGCCACAAAGACACTGCAGCATATGCGATCCTTTGCTGAAAATGTTGTTCCAAATAAACCGCATGGATTTGGCCGAGACGGGGGAGGAGGAGGAGGTGGAGGAAGAGGAGGTGGGGGACGAGAGGCGCTCCGGATGCGGCAGCCTAAAATTCACCCACCGCATGGGGGCTGATCCGCCCCCCTGTTTGCATGCCAGCAGAGCCGGCCAGCTGTTGGGCTCAGTTCGGCGGTGCTTTGGCCCCCCAATCTGCACCATAGACAAGAATAAGAGCAGGAAGCCCGGCTCGTCGCCCGGTTTCGCGCCCGGTTCCTCCACAAGCCCAGAGACCAGCAACCGCAGGTATTCCGCGTCGACGTCGTCCCCGTGCGGCAAGAAAAGAGCAACCGCTGCGGCGCTTTTCTCCGCTGTCTCCTCCTCCGGCTGCCCCAGCGACCGGTGGTCCTCAGCGGCGGAGGAGCGGTCGCTGCTGCTGCCGCCCGGCCGCCGCGGCGTGAAAAGCCCCCGAGCGCTCCTCTTCAAATGGCGTCGTCTGCCGCGCGGCGCGGGGAGAGGAGCGGCAGCGGCGGACAGGCATGCGGCGGCGCTAGCGTGAAGTCGGCGGTACGCGGCAGCTGTCGGCTTCTGCACAAAAAACCATTGCATATTAGTGGGGATGGCAGGGGTCGGTGCGTCCGTCCGTCCGGGAAGGGAGGAGGAGGGGAGGGGTGCGGACACCGGGTGTCAGTCAGCAAGTCGGTGGCATCCCTGTTACCGTACAGCAGGCAAGTACTGCAGCGGGGGGCTCCTTTCCAAACACACACTCCCTCACTCAGACACACACTCACACACACTGCACACACACGCTAGATGCAGAACCGTTCTCCAGCAGCGGTGCCTGGGTCTGCGCTCTCCGGTCAGGGGCAGCGCGTGCAGCGGCGGACCGGCCAGGTGAATCACTGCAGGGAATCTCTGCACTATCCCACTCTGTGTTTTTTTTTCTTTAAAAAGTCCTTATGAATATTTGAAACGCGTTTCGGCCTCCACTTCTCAATAATCCATAAGCTCCAATGCGCCAAGATACTGCTGCTGTCTGTCTCCTCTTCCTCTCTCCCCTCTCCTCCTCCTCCTCCTCTTCCTCTTCCTCACCTTGCTGGTGAAAAGCAGCAGCTGGACCCGGGCTCTGCTGCCTCTGATAAGTCCACAAACTGAATGGACAAGAAGTACACAACAACAGGCAGGGCTACGGCTCGTGGGTCCTTCGCGCGCTCTTCTGGCGCTTCAGCGTCTTCTTCCACTGCGCTCAAGACAACCACGGCCGGTGAGGCGCGAGGAGGTGCACTGAGTATCTATAGGCAGCGGTGACAAAGTGGGAGCGCTTCAACAACAACGCGCATTCCGGTTGGCGCTTTCATAATAAGAGGACGCCTTTAGAAACACTTTGCGCACACATGACTTTATTTCACACGATTCTCCTCTTTTTATGCTTTTCTTACGGTATTTCTTGAGCCACAAAACCATATCCTATTATCATTCCCTTTGCTGTCCTCTAAATAAGAAATTCAACTGAGACTATTAAATTACAGAATTCACAAACTTTATGTTCTTTACCTGCAAAATAAACGCAAACATCGGTGTTTACGCTTGTTATTTGTCATGAGTGAGGCTTGATTTGCTGTGTACTTTTCCTGTGAAGGAGTATTCCACCTCCGGTTTGCCTGTGTAGCTTGATGCAGCCCTGCTATGACGAGCCTTTTGCAGTTACGTAGACACGTGGTTCCCACACCGTCAGTATCTGGACTGGATGGATATAAACCGTAACCGGCTGTAATATTTGAGGAGGGGGCGGTGGCGGCCAGATGGCGTCAATAATATGGGTACGAGACCAGATCTGTGCGAGTCTCTTTTGTTGTGTCAGTCGCGTAACGAGCGCTTCTGTATTTGTGTCACATACACCCAAAGTACGTGCGCAAATCTGGCTGTTTTAATGCAGCTTCTCCTATTGGAAAACACCTGTTGCACGATCCCATTGCGGTCTGCGCATAGTTATGAACGCACAACCCGCAAAACAGCACTTTATTCGTACAGATTTCCCTCTTTTGGCGTTTTAGGGTGAAATCGTTAATTTTATTACAGTTGATATTTTGTTGAAGTGTTGATTTACACCAGTTGTGTTTATTTGAGCATAACAAACACTGGGTAAATGACATTTTTTTATCGTAAATGCAGTAATGAACGGTGCACATGCGGGTGTTTGCTGTGGTCTTCGTGCTGCAGTATTTTGAGCAGTCGACGCTGTCCATGGTTCTGAAAACATATCCACAGCAACACGCGTGAAAGCGTATCGGTGGGCTGCCTAACCCTTAAGTTGTAAAACAGTTTTTCTTTCTGTCTATTTCTGCTCTGCTTACTTCTGTGGACTGACACATGTACAACTCTGTGACGCTATTGATTTTACTTTTACATATGTATTGTATGTGCACAGAACCAGCCCACGGACGAGGACATTCACATAGACTAACCAACCAATAAGACGTCCACACATGTAAATTAATGCAAACTACAAGCGATGTATGACATTTTCACAGCCAGTAATAAAATGTAAAGCACATTGGTACACGGTATCCGGTTCTTTAGGCAGGTGTGTTTACTGTCTGCAGGAACAAAGACGATTCCTGTGAATAATCAGGCTGTTATGAACACAGCTTTGGTTTGATGTCGGTGGGATAAATAGAAAGATGTAGCTGCTTTTTCATCTGAGCTTTGTCTTCAGTGCAACAAATATGTCATTTTACATGCAATTTGTTCTAAATGTGTAAAAATAATTTATAAATACATTTGCAGTTAGTTGGTGATGTTCACCATCATACTGATGAAACACTGATATCATGACATGCAGTAAAAATATTTCATATTCAATTAGAACGTTATGTAACTGCACAATGTTTAAGTCTCCTTAAAAGGGTCCGCTGCTGTCTGTCCCAAACTAGACACTGTATAAACTGTGTATACTGTAGCTTCAATCAGAAAAACATTTAGTATAGAATAATATCCATCTCTGTTTGGAAGCCTGAACATCTCCTCTCAGAGTTTTGTGAATTCAGCTCTGAGAGGGATTTTATGATAAAAAATCAAAGGGACTTTGTACACTCCCCTTCCCTCAGATGAGCTGCTGTTTCAGGCTGTTGCTTTCTAAATTGACTGATTCTGAAGCAAAAAAAGCCACAAACCTTCAAATAATTAACAGTCAATATGGTGTTTTACCATTCTCATTAGTGCAATGACTGGATTTACTATTTGTTGATAAGAGTTTGAACAGAATGAACATTTTATTCAGAGTAAAATTAAGAGCATTTATTTGGAGAGATATTAAAACTTAGTAAGAGTTTAGAAATCAGTATTTGGTATAATATAATAATCCTGATTTTCAACCACAGCTTTCATGCTGTCTGCCAGTTTTTTTCACATTGCTGTCGGGGCTTTATGCAACTCTTGGCGCAAAAATGCAAGCAGCTCAGCTTTGTTTGATCCATCTTCCTCTTGATCACATTCAGAGGGGTTCAGTGGGGTATCCGGTCCAGAACCAGCAGGTTACGAGACAGACTCTACCCTGAAGCCATTGGACTACATGAGTCTGGCCTCAGCCTGATGCTACACACATTTCATTACCAGCTCTATACCCGACATACACTTCAATTTCTTACATTGTGGACATATTTGTATTTTTCTTCCTTGTTTATTATTTAGTAATTCCGTTAATTCAGATTTATTTGAATATTAGTCACATTTGATGGTTTTGTTGGTTTAATGTCTTAGTTTAAAGCAAGTGACAATAATGAAGTTTGGTCTCAAAAGTGTTTTATTTATGTTTTTTGCAAAGTGGAATTTAATGATTTCCATCAACACCTTAATGAACACATTTTATTGACCTCTCATTGTTTGTTTTAATCGGTCTGAAATCCCACTGACTTAACTCCACAGACATCACATGCATGTCAAAAACTTTACTAACCCTTAAAAGACCAAAAGCACCTACTGATCTGAAATGTTTACTAACTTTTAAACCAATAATCCCATCAATACATGTAAATAATGCAGGTAAAAGGCAGTTTCTCAGCTTTTCATTGGTATCAGATATGAACCATTTGGACATGAAGGTGGAAACACTGTCATGTTCAGCAAGATTAATTTACCAGTAAATCCCATGTAATTTGACAAATGACACTGACTGTAGACATTTGTTTTTATGATAAATTCTCTGTTTTGATATAATAATCTTTGAGTTATTCTGAATGTCTACATGATCAGTGAATTAAATATTTAATATTTAAATAATATTGAAGGAAAATATTTGCTCTTCGCTGAAAAATAGAAAATGTAGAGTATAATATAATAAATGGTGATAAATCACTTTGGAAAGGTTAGATGTAGAGAAAAAATACATTTTGATGTGAGCACAAAAATAGTTCTAGGTCTTTAATCCTGGAATAATGTATAGAAGGAGCTGAATCTGGTACAGCTGACAGCTACAGGGGAATGTTACTCAATTTAGAAAACAGGAAAACTCGGTGAATGTCATTCCTACATTTGCACTGAAATTGCTTTAGAAGCCTGTTTATGCTTCTTAATGGAACTGTTATCCTTGACTTAGTATTTCATATTAATTGAGTGTTTCTTTCCATTATTTGAAGTGTTGTTTAACAGCTCTATTTGTCTTTCCTACCAGGCCACTCTTTTATAGACTGTAAAAATGCACTGTTTGTCCTGTTCAATAAAGAACTGGCATCTCTGGGAAAACTGAGAGACTACTGGTTTTAATATTTCAGTGTTTGAAAAAGGTCAGCTAGTCAAAATAACAGTAAATGCACTGTTTTCAGACCATGAATAATGCAAAGAATTTGACTTTTTATGCATTTTTCAGCAACATGAAAATAATGTTTTAACTTATGAATCCATATTTGGTGATATAATGCTGATTTTCATGCTACCCACCAGCTTTTGGATTGCTGCTGGGGCTTTATGCCACTCCGGGTGCACAAATACAAGCAATGTAGCTTTATCTGATGGCTTATGAACATTCGTTTTTTTTGCTGATCATATTGGAAATTTCTTATTTCTTTTACAGAGTATGATCTCTAGGAAGGCTGAGGTGATTCTCAAAGTTTGTTGTACTCCAAGGTCAACTCCAGTCAACTCCAGCCTCAGCTCGACACTAGGCCAGCCATAGTTATTACATAATCGCCTAATCGCAGTTATCTGACGTAACCAGTTATTTTGCATCATCAGACAGAAATGTCATATTTCTATCACTGTTTTCTTAACGTCTTCCAACCTTTGAGCTGTAACGTCACCTCATTCCACTTCCTCCATCCCATCCTGCTTCTCTCATTGTGAGTTTTTTAGATTTCAGTAATAGACTCAGTCATTATTTCAGTCATTACTCATGCAAAATCTGCCTTGTTTGGTTTTTTGTTTACAAAAGCCCAAAAGTTAAACAGAAGTGCAAGGCAATTTTTAGATATGTAGTGGCTTTCCTTCTTAATTTTGCAAACTGCATGTGAATAAATAATTTATTAGAAATCTTATACTGTACTAGTGACATCAAATGCAAAGGAAACAACGGTTGAATCATTAATCACAGTTATTTGCATGACAAATAATCTTCCAACTAATACTTCATGGTGGTGACAGCTCTATTGGAGACATAGAGTAAATTGTATTTCCACAAGCACTATGAACACTTTGCTACCACAAATCCAAGCATTTAGTACATTATTTCTAAGTAGAGTGAAGATATAATTTACTGTTTCATATGTTTTTATTATCTTGACAAAGAGTTTAACTGTATACTACTACTACTACTACTTTCTCCTTGTGGGCCACAACAGCAAATCATCTGCTTCTATCTGACCCTATTTTCTATATCTTCTTCTTTCACTCAAAGTACCTGCATGTCCATATTCACCACATTCATAAATCTTCTCTTTGTCTCCTGTTTGGTCACTCCATCTTCATCATCCTTCTACTCATATATTCACTATCCCTCCTCTGCACAAACACAACTGTCAGCCTTACTGCTATCAGCGTGTTGTATGCAAGTGATGATAATATCAATCTATTCTAATCTGACAATAATATTTGGAGGTTTAAGTCGACTACACATAGGATCTTTGACCAGACTCTCCAAAGTGCAGCCACACTGTGTGAATATTTGTGTTTCTAAAGTTGTCAGACGCCTGCTGAAATAATTCTGCACTGGCACAGATGACCAATTACAGAAAAACACCCGACTTCCCGCAACAAACATCGCTTCCAGCTGCATTGCAGTATCGGCAAATGAGTCCAACACAATAGTCCTCCCCAACAGCCACAACCAGTCTTTCTTTTGTTTTGTTTTTTTAATCACCCACACTCCATATGAAAACATATACAGAGTCATTACCTCTGGATGACTGACGCCTGGCACATATTTTTCACACTCTGTTGTTCACGACACGTATTGTTTTGAGAAGCTCAAGGCTGCAGCAGGGGATTGTTGTCATCAAGGGGCAAAATATCATCTGGGTGCACAGAGACCTGGTTCAGCTCGGGAAGCAAACAACCACGACTGGATATGTCTATGTGTTTAGTTGTCATACTGCTCCTGCTGCTGCATACAAAAGGTAAAAGAAAAATAAATTAGAAGTGGAAATGAGTGACACTTTTCTTCTTTCCCTGATGCATTAAATTTTGGCCTTGAGAGCTCTATGTAAAATCAGGGATTTTTGCATTAAATGCTGTGTCATTTTAATATAAAAGGCTGACGGGGCTTTTTCAGAGTGGCACTTTGTACTTTGAAGCCCTGCAGGAGCACATTGTGGACACCAGACTGTAGAGAAGTGGGTTTGTATTGATCTGTTGGCTGCAGCTGTGGTCAAAAAGCACAACAGGCCTGCATCCAGGGAATATCACATAACTGCTCTTTAAGCCACAGACTAGACTGGACCATAAGTGCTTTTCCTGCAAAAAATACAGTGGCTCTAAATTAGAAATGATTATTCTGATTTGTAAAGGCTTTTTATTCAATCTGATTGACTGTTGTACGATGCCAAGTTCACTGTCTGGTATTACAGGCTATGAACCATAGATCTGTCTGTGCTCATCTGCAACCAGTCAGCACAGACATAAAGCATAAGAAGAGCAGTCTGTAGCTTCATTATTACTGGCTCCTTTTCTTATACACTTCTTGCACACAGGAGTGAAAAGCCTCAGCTCAGCACGTTTTCCTCTGGTGAATCAGAGGAGCTGACGGACAACCATACCAGAATGAAAAGCATTCTAAAATCCCTTATCCTAAATCCCCTTTTTCTGGCATCCCCACAGACCACGTCCACATATCAGTACTTCACCTGCTGGCTGTCAGGGGAAACTACAACTAGATGAAGTAATGAAAAATCAGCAGAGTAAAGGCATCATTTCAAATATGAGGCAGAAAACATTAAACCTTTGCTTGAAAAATGTAATAAATAAATGAACTTTATCCAAATGACAGATATTAAAGCACAAATTTTCTCAGTAACAAGTAATATATGAATTAAGAATTCAATGTTAAGAGGCCATCTAGAAACAATACTATTTGGGAAAACACAATATATACAGGTCATGTTGAAGAGCTGTTTAACCCAGAAAGACCCAAACAGCCACTGATCACCAAAAGCATCTACTGATCTAAAATGTTTAATACCTGTTGATCCATTAATCCTATCAATCCATGTAAATAATTGGTGTAAAATACAGTTTGTCGTCTTTTCATGGTCATCAGATATGACCCATTTGGACGTTCAGAGGCTCCGTAGTGAACATGGAAACACCGTTGTCTTCTACAACATAGATTCACCAGTAAAACCCATGGAGTTGGATCAGTGACAGTGGATGGAGACACTGGGTTATGTTCAGTTAAAGATAAATTTTACTTAAAAAGTCACTTCTTCAGTTTTCTCTGTTTCTGATATAATAACCCTCAACTTTAATCCGAGCTTTTACGAACATCTCCATGATCAGTGAATTAAATACCTCGTTTTCATTGATAAAATGCAAAATAAAGAGGATAATATTATAACAAATGGTGATAAATCCCTTAAGAAAGGTTAATTATAGAGGAAAAAAATATTTTGGAACTGCCACAACAGTAACACTTGGTCTTTGTGACTACAGAAAGCCACAAAGCTGTATTTACTTATGATTTTGTAATTGTCTTCTGTCTTATGAAACATTACATGAAAGCAAGCATTGCTTCAAACAAAGATGACAAAATGAAATGCATAAACTGTTTTATTAAATGTTTTTATGAATGACAAGTCGAAACAATATAGTTTTAAAAAATAAACTATATGCTGAAGATATTATGATGCAGCATATTGTTTTGTGCATCTAAGTGTGTGAATTTATCCAGTATTGAGGGTTGCAATCAGGATGTGTTGCCAGTTCATCACAAGGCTGACTAGTATTTATTTTTTTTTTTTTATTTGAATACTTCCATGCTATGATTTGTGAAATAATATTTCTGAAACCATTAATGGCTGTTGCCGGTGCATCTAGTGACTGTGTCAACCTGAATGCACATTCTCTGGTTTAGACACAGATTTAAATTTTACTCCACACTTAATGTGAAATGTTCTATGCTGCCATATTTTTGTTTTTCTCTACTGTGTGTTTTGACCACATTTGTCACTAACTTTGGAATCACCTTTGTTGGTAAGTAACCAAAATAGGCTCCAGCACCCCTGTGAGCCTCTTAACGAATAAGCACTTCAAAAAATGGATGGATGGATGGATGTTTGGAATCCGTGCTTCACACATTTTGATACTTTTAAGTGTGTCTGTTTTTGTGCATGTGTGAACACTTCATTGCAAATTATCCTGCACTGGACGCAGAACAAAGTCACATTATTTATTTATTTATTTATTTATTTATTTATTTTTTATTCATTTCCCAGTGCTTTGTCTTCTTCAGTCAAATGATAGTTTATTTGTACTGTGAAATATTTGTACAGCAGTTGGCAAACTTGCAGGATTAACATATTTAAAGGTGGTTTACATAAAGGTGGCAGGTGGCAGCAGCGAGCCCATGCAGCCTGTGGTCTACGCATGTATAAACCAACGAAGAAGAGTGTTCAGCTTTGTTGACAACACCGGGAAAACATTTCATTCGGGTAATTTTGCAGTAGCTTCTATGAAAGAGACATATGTGTGTGACAGTTTGTGATATTGTTATTAAATGTTATCACTTTGTGTTTGTCTTTTCTCAGTTGACTCGGTGTCATGGATCGATGCTTTAGGTAGGAAGAGTTACATGGTAAAGGGAGCTTCAGTAAGCTAGCTGCTGTTTACCTATGCGCTTCAGCTTCAGTGTCAGGACCTCCCGATAAAGGAACATTTCAACCCACATGTTTTTACTTCAGATTGTAACTTAACTCAGCGATAAGCAGTCGTCTGTAGTTTGTATTTTCTTAGCCGCCTTGAAATGTGTCGGTGTTTTAACAGTTGAAACTTTAAGATATGCACCGAGTAGCATTTTAGCTAAATTTGAAGTAGAAATTCTTTCCTCGCCTGTGATTGGCTTTTGTCACTTCCTCATTTACTCAAGTTCTTCTGGACCCACTTCTTCTAAAACCTTGCAGTGCACCATAGACCTTCTCTCTGACTTTCTTTTTAGTTCTTCCTGCTGGTTTAAGTGAGAGTAATGAGATAGGATTTGATTTGATCAATGTTATGCTGTTTTCTTTCACTGAAGTAGTGCTTGTGTATTCTTGTTATCCATATGAAGTCTCAAATATCTCAGGTTTTGAAGAATTACTCACGACACTGCATTTAGTGGACTGAAGCTTAAGTTTACAAGATGCTTTCCTGTGACCTGATCCAATACCCATGCCTATGGGGTTATAGTTTTAGATGTAGGTAGTTTTATATGGAATGCCCCTTTTTATTAAAGATGCTGAGCTCTCATCCATAGTTACCTGTATTGTTGTGTATATGGAATGTACTTATAATTTACATACTGTATGTTTGACTAATTCTTGCATATATTCTATTTCTTTGCTCCTTTGTAACATTGTGTAATTTACCATTAATCCTGTTATTACTTAATAGCTGCTGCATTCACTGCTGGTAATCTTGCTAAATTCAGTCAGTGTTTATTTGTACCTGTAGTGCATGCTTGCCTGCCTGACCTGTGCATCAACAAAGTTGTGCTTGTATAAAATCTAGTTTTATTCTTAAAGTCTCTGCATCATTGCTCATTAACCTGTTTACAGTGTGCAGAGTGTCGGGCGTGTGAAGTCTCAAAGGCCAAGCATATGCTATATCGAACAATCTTTACATAATTTCTGCTTTGACCTGCTTGCATTGCTTTCCAGCCTTTCATTCTTTATAGCAAAGATTTTCTCAAAAATGAAGAAAGTTGGATTCCTTTAAGTTTACTTTTGCTCTGTCACAGAGCTGTCTACTGAGACTTTTTCACCATTTTACCCAATCTTTTTTTTTTTGTTTTTCTTTAATTAAAAATCAACTGAGAAAGCATTTCATCTGTTTATTTGCTGTCTTCTCGTCTTATCTGTAGTGTCGCCAGGGACGGTTCTGATCCTCCCTCCCCACCTCCTCCAACATTGCCTCCTCCTCACGGGGGGGGGGGGGGGGGGGGGGGGGGGGGGGGGGGGGGGGGGGGGGGGGGGGGGGGGGGGGGGGGGGGGGGGGGG
>JAPQRQ010000013.1:3039830-3050623 GCA_037367365.1 Apogon talboti | reverse complement strand
TGTGTGTGTGTGTGTGTGTGTGTGTGTGTGTGTGTGTGTGTGTGTGTGTGTGTGTGTGTGTGTGTGTGTGTGTCGGCTGCAGGCCTTTTGGATCTGGCCACATCCTACTGTGAAAACGGCCTCAAGCGTCTGTGTCAGCAGATCATTAAGAGAGGCATCACTGTGGAAAATGCCTTTACCCTGCTCTCTGCTGCCATACGATACGATGCACAGGTACCAAACGCACAGATGAACAATTGGAAGCTTTCATAGCTGGTGGGTCGTGACCCACAAGTGGGTTGCAGACACGTTCTGAATGGGTCATGAATTATACAGTATGATCCAAAAAACAAATTACTGTTACTTTAATTTTTGTTTGTGAGCTCACGTTGCATTTCCTCTAATCCAAAATCACTACATCTGGAGGGAATAGGTTGATTTTTCTGTGTACATTCCATTTATATGATTTGGTCTCGAGAACAGAAATAGATCCTAAATTGCTCAACAGTTTTATACAATAAAAATCTACATACTAGGTATATACTGAGAATATTTGTGGATATATTTTAACCCTCTTCTTGGTTTTGTCTTTTTCCAGGACCTCGAAGAGTTTTGTTTCCGGTTTTGTGTGAATCATCTCACTCTGGTGACTCAGACTGACGCTTTCTGGCAGGTGGACGGAGCCATGCTTAAGGACTTTATCACCAGAGCGAGCCACTGTGGAGCCTTCAAGAACTGAGTGGTATCTCCTCTGACTTCAAAACACGTCTCTTAGCAAACTCAGATGTGCTCTGATGGTTTCAGCCCTGGAAGTCACCGCTCTAAATGATGTCAGCTCACATTCCTGCTGATCCACCGGGCCTTTCTGGAAATCTGTGGATTTAATATTCACACTTTGGCTATTTCCTGTGGAGTCACTCGACAAATGCTGCAAAGTCAAACACGACGGCATTTTATTTTCATTTTATTCTTTACATACTTGAATTCTTTTTTGCTTGGCCAGTAATTAACCTTCGCTGACATTCTACTTTGACTTTCTGGAAAATGTATGTATAGAGACAAAAAACGTGAAAGGAAAAGGCATCTAGATAAGAGAATTGTTAATAGTGTTATAGTAAAGAAAGTTTATAATTGTATATAAATAACAGGAACATTAATACCACTATAACCAGAGACATTTTTACACCTCACACTTAACTCTTAAAGCTGATAGAGTGTTGTTCAGGCTTATTTAAAGATCTATGAAGTTGTCTTGGTTAATAATTGAAGTTTTACGCATTTTGTCTGATCAGAAACTTTGTTCTTTGCAGTCTTTAATCTTTTGGACTTGAGTCGGAAATTGGTTTTGGTTGCCGTATGAGTATAACACTAAAATTGTATGCAAAGCTGAAAAAGGCATGAAACAAAACACAATATAAGGAAGGATAGTAAGGATTAGAGGGTTTTTTCTCTGATTGTTTGCTTATGCTGCAAAAGAAAAAACAGGGAGATGAGATTAAAATGATCATATCCAAAGCTTTTGTGGCCTCATAAGATGAGATTCCAAGTAAAAAAACAAGTCTTATTATGTAAGAGGATGCTTATTCTGACTAAAGGAGCAAATGAGTCTAAAAAGCTTGTCTTTTGTGGTAAAAAATGTTCTGCACTGATACTGTTTAAGACCACAAGATAAAGCAATACACGCACTTTAAAATGAGATGTGCATGTCTGCTTGGGTTTGAGAAAATTGATACTTGTCTGTAGATCGCAACTTGTATTCCTGCCAGGTCTTCTGGCATTGTGTTGTATTTATGCAGATGCAGTAAATCTCAGAGTAGATAAAGGTAGGGGGTGTTGGCCCAGTCAGCTGGTAGCGTCACTGGTCAGTTTCAGTTTCCTCTGTTAGGTTTCTGTTTCTTGAAGCACTCAAATGACTGGTTAAGGTGTTTTTGAATTGGTTTGAGTAATATTTCCATTAAAAGCACATTATAACTCAGGCTGGGCATACTGCAGATTAAAGAATGAGGAGCAGGTTTACGGTTTTTCTCTTGTTTTTATAAGGAAAAATAAAAGTAGCTAACTGAAAACGTGTTTTGCAAAATATAATAAAGTAAGATATATTTTTATTGTGCTTTGTCAAACTTTTATTTACATGAGACAAGTTGATGAGCTGCTTTAAATTTAGACATAGTATTTTGCTGTTGCATAAATATAATACACTATATTACAATATAGTTAGAATGATGATGTCACTTTATGTAATAAACACTTTTTTGTTTGATTTATTTAACTTACCTATGTAGCCATTAAGTTATTATTGTGCCTCTTTATGTCTCTTTTTATTATAACATTTTATTAAACTGCAAGATGAACATAAGATAAGTAAACAATTAATAGCAGGAGGTCATAAGGTGACAGTAATCATTTATAAGCTCACCAAAATGTTTAGCAAGGTACATAAGTTGAAGGATGTTAAAACCTTATTATAGGATGTCATGACTGAATTTATCAAGAATTAAAACGATTATTAATGTGTTTCTGAATTAATTGAATCAACTTGATGGTAGTATGATACGTTGTCTTATAAAATAGATTCAGGATCAGTAGTAGTATATTACTTGTATTAATAATGTATTTGGTTTGTTTTTTCACTGTAATACAAACGAATGAGCGCCCAACACATACGTAGCCCCGCCCACTTAGTTCTGTCGACGATATTTGCGGAAGTAACCCGGAAATTGTCAAGCTATCATTCGTTAGCATGAACTTTTTAGCAACTTCACCGGCAAAATGAACGCTCCTTTAACATAAGAGACTCCACATAAATACACCTACATAAGATATCGCCATTACCTGACTCGAAAGAATATTCCAGCTTTTAAACATTAGTGAGAAAAGGTATAATTTTAATTTCCTTTTTGTTTGTGTTGAAGTCTGTCGCGTTTAAGCGCTAGCTAGCAAAACAAGCTAACACTTTTTAAGTTATATAAATGGCGGGCCTTTCCCTTACGAATTGCATGTCATAACCTGACTTTTCCACCGCTAATGTGAAGTGGCATAACAATATAGGTAATAAATAACCCCAGTGTGCACATAAGGACTACATTTTCCTCTTTAAATGTATCCATAATTATTTTCTTTCTAGATTTGCTTGTCACTCGAGCTTTATTTTGAAAGTCGTCGCCGGTTGTTGTGTATGTGTTTCTGTTCCGCTCCTTTTAACAAGGTTAATATATATTGTGCTTCAACTTTTATCACCTAGTCAGTGTCTCTGCTTTGATTAGATACACAGGATAAGGCATTTCCCGAGCTGGACGACTGAATGGAAGAAAGCAGGATCAGGAGCCAAGCCGAACCGGACCGGTCCCGGCCAGGTCGAGACACGAGAGACAGTTGCGTTCAGACAGACAGCAGAGCACGAGGTGAGAGAGAGAAGTTCTTACCTTTTAGACAGGTTTCCATTAAAAAAAATAATGGGGGATTACCAGATACTGCTACTGTAAAGTAACCCTTATTTAGACAATGATTTGTCAATCGTACTCTGTGTCTATATGTAAAATCATCAGAACATGCCAGAATATACATGTCAATGCTTGGACAGCTCCAGCATTATACACCATATAGGGATAGCTAACAGAAAGTCAGGTGTTTTTATTTGACTTTCTGACCATAAAGAAATTGCAGCATCTTCACAAAGATATTTACACATATGTCAACCCTCAAATATATACAGTGGGGTGACAACTTAATGGAAAAACCTGAAGGCAATTGTGATTTCTAGGGTGACAGTGTTCCCATCCATAGGACATAAAGGGTCATAGGATGGTGGATTGATATGCTTTTAGTATTCTGTAGTTGTTGGGATCCTAGAACTCCGTTTTTTCCCGGATAGCTGTCCATACCTTTTAAAGTAAAATATGTAGATATGCATGACAAAGCAAGCTGTTGCAAAAAAGTTAGAGAAGTGCAGAGTTCTTATCGGACAGACACAGACTGCCATCCATAGGGCACGAGGGCTCACTGGATGGCTTGATGAGCATGAAGACTATGCAAATTATATGTAATGGCCTTGGCAGTCATAAGATCTCAATTACTTGAACAGCGATGCTACATGGGAGAATGTGTCATCCCTCCAGTCAGGTTTTGGACTCTGTGTCATTAATATTAACCATTGCTGTAATATGTCTGCCATCTGTAAGATTATATCATTCCTCAGTGATATAGAAGGTTTTACAGAACATTTCACATAGCGGGACTGTGAAGTGTTGTTTATTTATTTATAGAACCTTTATTATGAAGTTTATGTCTGCTTATGCTACCCTGTGTTTCTATACTTGTAGTGCAGCATTCCAAGTTCTCTGTTATTTATATCTGTTATGTTTGTGTTAATTGTGTTTGCGTTCTTTTGTTTTATATCTTGTTTTACATTTTTGACGATTTTATTGCATGAGGAAGAGTAACTGCTACCTACTTTTTTGAAGTCCTACTCCTCTTCATGTACATACAGTTTAGTGTTCTCTCAAAAAGACCAGTTAGAACTTTGAACACAATTACTTTTGCAGTAAAGTAAGGACAGTGGGACTCTAAAGTCACTGGGTTTCCTCCCGTTTTCTTTTCACCAGGTCATGGCCCCAGGTTATCTAAGGTAAACCTGTTCACCTTACTGAGTTTGTGGATGGAGCTTTTCCCTCAGGAGCAACCTGAGGATGATGGTCAAAGCCAGGTTGGTGTAAAATGTTGTTAAATTACATAGGATTTTATTTAAAATGTAATAAAATACACTGCTGGGTATATCTTATATGGTTTGTTTACTGCATCTGTGTCCTTTGCCACCTCAACTGTAACACTTAAACTTAATCTGTGTTAGGTAACACTTCATATTTTTATGTCTTCTGTGTGTCAGATCCGTGTTGTGGGTCTGGTGGTGGTGCAGGACAGTAAGGTGGTGGGACTTCATTGTTCAGGTGCTGAGCTCCACGCAGGACAGGCAGCCATCCTCCAGCACGGATCCCGGTTGTCAGACTGCCAGCTATACTTCTCAAGGAGACCCTGCACTACCTGCCTCAAGATGATCATCAATGGTATGTGGAGAGAGGGAATATAGATAAATACACTGGAGGGAGTTTAAAGTTTTAAACAGTTGGTTCTTAACAAATACGTTTGAACTTGTAAAACTGTTAATGCAGCCAGCTCAAGACATATTGCATTAATATCCTTTAACATTGCTTCATGTCCTACTCATTCCATCGAACACCTGCCTCATGTTGAGACACCATCCTAAAAGTAACTGGTGTGTGTACTGACTCTTAGATATCTCTGCACATCTGTTAACAGATTGTTTTAGTAGTGCTGGAAGTGCCTAATACAGGGTTTGCCCTGTCCTTAAAAAGTGTGGCCCATAAATAATTAATAGTATTATGAAATTAATTTTATTTTTTAATAGGTTTCATGAATATAAGGTGTATTTTTGGGAGAAATTGCATTGATCATGCTGTAAAGACCTAGGAGAGCAGTTTCAAATGAGCTGTTATAGGGAGACCTCATATCAAATATTATGGGCCCTTTCATGCTGCTATTGGATGAAAGTCTTTATCACACAAACAAAAAACATCAAAACAGATCTTAAATTGCAGTTATAATGGACTTCTGAATGCTTACTGGTCTTTGGCCCTTCATCTGTGTACAAGGTTGTTCTGTTGTTATTTGTCTTGGTCAGCTGCCTCTCTGTGTTGGCCAAGCTGCGATGGAAGTAATTTCATTCATTATTTTCGAACCTGAACTTACTTTTAACACCTGTATTTTTCTGACTATAATGTTTGAGTCCATATCAGTTCAGTCACAGCCACACCATTGTAAATTGTAACATATTCAAATTAATTATCAGTTATTGAAGCACTTTGCCAGTAAGATGAACTTTGGAATGGACCTGCACTTGGCTCTGCAAAGGCAGAGCTTATTTAATATATGTATATGTATAATGTCATATATGTGCTTGCATTACATGTGTAACTTGCCTGTACTTCTGAATTCCAAGCAGTGGCGGCGCCTACCATGGCTGCGGCTCGCACCAGTCTTTGGAAGAACTGTGCAAAAGAATCTTTTCGTTGCTCTGTGCTTGTGACATGTGCAATGACAATAAATTGAATCTAATCTAATCTAATCTAATATCTGGGTATAAACTAATGATTCTGTTCTCATCTCCAGCTGGTGTCAGTCAGATATCCTTTTGGCCCGGAGACCCTGAGGTGAGCGTGTTGAGGTCAATATCATCTACACAGAACCACTCCCATAATGCAGCTGACTGCATCACTGAGGAGGCGGCGCTGGACGCCCTGGCAGCAGACAAGCTCAAGTCCAACAGTCGCGCTCATATCTGTGTGCCGCTACAGCCACTGGCGCCTGGCCTGGCACAGTTTGTGGAGGAGACGTCCAGAGAATGTGATTTCATGGAAACAGTGACAGACGATGATCCAGGGCTGGACAAAGATCAGCTCTTCAACAGGTATCTTATCTGCCAAGCTAAAGGCTGTATTTATAGTTCATTACTTTTTATTTCATTAAGACTCAGGCAGATGCTGAGGTTTCTTGTTTAAGACCTGATTCTGTATAGCATCTCAAAATGTAGATCAGAGGGTTTTAGACCTCTGAATCGATAACATAATCATTACCACAAGTAACATCTGCAGGATTGAAGAATAGAGCTGCCTGTATATGAGTGTACAGATGTGAATGTGCAGTTTGTAAGATTTAGAGGGAATCTATCAACAGAAGTAGAATATCATATCACTTAACATTTGCATTAGTCGATAATCACCTGAGAATAATGTTAAGTAGAGCCTTAGTTCCGGGTATTGACCATTAAAAGATATTATATATACCAAACACACAGGAAATATACTACAATCATGTTCTTCATTAAGATTTCTTTTACTATTACTATGACTGCTGCAGATAAAAACAGCTCAATATTTATCATTTGGCTCATACCAATAATTCCTGGCATGATATCATAAATGCAGAATGACAGTGTGTCCCCATTCCATGTTTGTACCATCTTATATTAAAGCAAGGTGGCATGCACCTGCAGTATTCCCATTGTGAACGTGCTGTGTAAAAAAGGGTTGTATATCACAACGCAAAAGGGTTTCCCTTTTTATATTTTTAAAATTAATTTCTCTCCTTTTTAGAGAGCGAACAAGACACCTGAAGGATTTCTCTAGACACTTCCTGGTGGGAACATCTCAGCAGCACCAGCACATTTTGACCCACATGGGTCTGGAGAACTTCTGCATAGAGCCCTACTTCTCAAGTCTGAGGTACAACATGAGGGAGCTGGTGCAGGTTCTGGCTGCAGTGGCTGCAGGGGTGCCACAACAATACAACTATGGCTTCTACAGGTTAGAAACACTCACAGTTCTCAATTGGAGAGTATTTTAGATACTTTTAAATTGCATGTGAGGACATATTCTATTGTTTGTGTTGTTTCTGTGACTCAGGGAGGAGTCATCACCAGTCAAATCCTTGACATCTCCTCAGCAGGAGGGACTCACCCAGGAAGTGGCTCGTCATTGCATTATCCAGGCCAGACTACTGGGCTACAGAACAGGTTTGGCTCCTCCCATTTGCCAGGTTAAGCAGTAGTCACATTAGGATCATGTATTTTATTTCAGGTGTGACTGTACAAATAGATTAACACAGATGACTCATACTTTGACAGTTGCAAAAGTTTTTCAACTGCATGGAAAAAATGAGGTATATTTACAGAGCTGCATAGTAACTTGCATAATAAGTGATGATGTTGATTGGTTGACAAGAGCCGACAAAAATTTGTGGCTTCAAATTATTAAGAAAAGTAAATATCCACAAATGATTAAACTGAAATTATTATTATTTGTGAATCTGATAAAGATTACTGAATTCTGTGTTTAACTATCTATCTACATGACATCCAAACACCTAAAATGTTTGAGGCAAAGCATGTTTGTAGGATTTTCTCCTGATTCAGAGGTTTAAAAGTCACAATTATTCCTAGTAGCATTCCTTTCAGATGTTAATGTGTTTTTCACAAACATGTCACTCTCATTCCAGAGGACCCTAAAGTGGGTGTGGGTACAGTCATTTGGGCCAAAGGACAGTCGGTGAGCTCACTTTTTCTTGCCATTACTTTGATTTTGAGTATTCTATCCTCAGTGTAATGTAACGTCATTTCTCTGTAGCTGTGATGAACTATCTCCACGTAGTTTACAGAGCAGCAAAATGAGGAAAACGCAAAAGTATGAAGCCTACCTACTGCAGACTTCAGACAGTTTTTCACCATATAGTCTTTAAACAAGCCATATGCTTGACTAGAACATCATATGTGTATGAACAAAGATACAATGCATAACTCTTTCAAGGTAAATACACCTAAATATTTATGTCCTCAGAATGAAGTAGAATCCTTAAAACCTGACACTTTAAAATTAATGCAACTGTGAATGTAGCAATACCAATCTACAGGTCTACATATGTGTTGTCTCAGGCTGGCTCTCATCAGACGGGGGGTCTGTACCTGATCGGCTGCGGTTACAACGCTTACCCAGCAGGCTCACAGTACGCAGAGTACCCACAGATGGACAACAAGCAGGAAGAGAGGCAGAGGCGCAAATACAGATACATCATCCACGCCGAGCAGAACGCCCTCACCTTCAGGTCTTTCATTTTTCACTCTGTCTAAACACGTTTGGTTTTGACTCAATTTGATCTCATTCAGGCCTTAAGAATCAATAAACACTAAGGCAAACTGCAACACCATCATTATAAGCATATAAAGAACATGAACTTCTTAAGTTAATGACTACATTTATTGTGGGAATTCTGGAATTGTGATTTTTCTTTGTGTGTTTAGTGAATATGGAGGAATCAGTTAAAAAAAAAAACATCTGTTCAGTGTCACTTTAGGGACACAATCAGGAGCACATACTTACAACAGTATGAACACAGGAACATTCATTCAATGAAAAATCAAATCATCTCAAACTCTTGTTGCAGTAACTTTTGCACTCACACTTGGTGTTGCACAACTGCTTAATTTCTATAGTAGCACTTCATACACTGTTCATGATTTGTTGTTGGCTTTCTCCAATGTAGTGCATTTAGTTTTTCCATAACATTGAATTTCAGTGTTTGACATTTTTTTCCTGATGCTTTGCAGGACTCGAGACATCAAATGGGATGAGCCGACCATGCTGTTTGTAACTAAATGCCCCTGTGACGAGTGTATCCCTCTGATCAAAGCAGCCGGCATCACACACATCTACACCACAGACCAGGACCGGGACAAGGACAAGGGAGACATTTCCTACCTGCGATTCAGCAGCCTGAAGGGAGTCAGCAAGTTCGTAGTGAGTACAGAGCTCATCTATGAAACCACCTCTGACTCAGCGGCAGGAGTGGTACTTTTAAGTACTTTTACTCAAATACGTCACATGAATATTTCCATTTTCTCCTACTTCATGTCTACTCCACTACATCTCAGAGGCAAATGTTGTCTTTTTTTACCCAACTATTATAGTCTGACAACTTTAGTTATTTTTATGATTAGAACGCCCCTTTGGTCCAGTGAAAATGTTGTATTTCCTCCTGTTGATTTTTAATGTTTGATAAGCTGAAGGATGAAGTGTTCCTTTATGTATTAAGATAATTCTTGTTAATCTTAACCTGACTTTACCCTCAAAGACCTAAACATCCACTAATGACCAAAAGCATCTACTGATCTAAAATGTTTAGTATCTTCTTCTGAGCCATTAATCCTATCAATACATTGAAATAATTCAGATAAAATCCAGTTTATCAGCTTTTTAAGATCCATTTGGACGTTCAGAGGCTGAGTTGTCAACATGGAAACATTGTCAGGATCTGCATTATTGATTCACTAATGAAACCTGCATAGTTAGTAAATGACAGTGGATGTAGACACTTGGTTTTATGTTCCAATAATGATATATTCAGTTATCTCTGTTTTGATATATTAACCTGTGAATTTACTTTGAGCTTTTATGAACATCTACATGGTCAGTAATGTAAATACACATTTTCAATGAAAAATGCATAATGTGGGTAGGTATTAGTAGTTAAGTAAATGATCTGAGCATTTTTTTAACACGACACTACTTGACGGATAACAGGTGCAGGTGAAAGGATCTAATATGTGTCTGTGTTCACAGTGGCAGAGGAGCCCTTCAGTTTCCTCACCATCCTCTCCTCACCTCGCCAGTGAGTTCCAGCTCTTGTTTTTCAGATTTATTTTTTTTCATAATTCCATTTTTTTAACATGTTTGATGATTTGAAATCTGTGTACAAGCTCTCAACTTTAATCCTTTAGAGATCTTGCTCATTTTACGTAGACTGTAAAAGAGCAGCTGTTGTCTGACCTTGTTTTAATAGTATTGTTTTTTGTTTCAGATGGTTGTGCCAGGAAACACAGGAGACAGACTGAGCAAGAGAGCCACAGCAGTAAGAAGCTCTGCAACAGATCCCATGACTCGCCTCCCGTCAGCTGAAAGACACACACGGGTGAATAGACTGACTGACGAATGGACTTACCAAAAACGAAAAAAACAGAATCCTGTTCTTTATGTCCACTCCTGTGTCGGAGATTTGATATTTAACAACTACATCGGTACCGCCAAAGCTGTGACAAACGTAGTCGGTGTTCTTCCCTGCAGATCAAATCTGTGCCACCCTGTTCTTTCTGTTTTAACATTTTAAATTTCTGCTTTATTTGATAGTGACAGTAGGAAGAGACAGGAAAGGCAGGGAAGATAGAGGCGGTATATGAATCCAGGTTGCTGTTT
>JAPQRQ010000013.1:3006474-3021428 GCA_037367365.1 Apogon talboti | reverse complement strand
TGGAAACACTGTCATCTTCTACAACATTGATTCACCAGTAAAACCCATGGAGTTGGATCAATGACAGTGGATGGACAAACTTGTTTTATGTTCAGTTAATGATATCTTTGCTGAAAATGTCACTTTTTCTCACTTTTGATATAATAACCTTTGAATTTACTCTTACCTTTGAGTTTTCCTGAACATCTAAATTAAAAATAGGAAATTAAATAGAGGAAAACACATGATTTACAGGAAAAAATGCAAAATACAGAGGATGATATTATAATAAATGGAGAAAAATCACTTATGAAAGGTTAAATAGAGAGGGAAAAATTAATTTGGGAAACGACACAAAAGTAGCACTGGGTCTTTATGGGTTAATTCAATAATTTACCTATCAATCTCTAAATCAATGTACCTGTTGTAACTCTGCCCATTTGTCAGTAAGCGGTCCTAAAATAACTTCAGCGCTCTCCAGTACTCTGTGATTTTGATGAGTAATCTCAGTCATTCCAGAGTACCAACATAGTGATCCATGACAAGCGCCCTCGAGTGAACGTAGCGAGATAGTGATCTGTGACACCTACATGCCATTAAGTGGTGGCGGTGCTGAATACAACCCGGGTATTTCATGGCTCATGCTTAAAACAGGTTTCACATCAGCCCGTGGAGTGACTTGGTGTGCGTTTGACTTTACGTCCAACAAAATAGGATCAAATCACTGCAGTTCGACATTAGAAATTAGACCTAAAATGATCTTACACCAAGGCTGAGCAAGCTGAGCTCATACTGTACACTACCGAGTTGAACACCTGACTTTATCCAGTTTTTATTGTTGTTTTGTGATTTAATGCCACAGTACACTGAGAGATGTTATTCTTTTATTGCCTCTTTTGGACATATTTGTCAGAAGTCCCCTTTTAGGACTCTGAAATGTACATTATTTTTCAGGTTTTGTACCATTTACGAGCCCTGCAAAAATGAATATAAAATAAAACAATTGACCAGTAATGAGGAATTCAGCAGATTAAGAGAAAATATCATATAAAGAAGTTAATTTGTAATATTTCCATAGGTGCTCACAATGCTTCACACTTTTTTGAAACTATTCCAAGTATTTAGTAGTGCTCAGTATATGCTGAAGCTGAACAAATGCACTACTATTCTGAATGTCCTCTGACCTGACAGTACTTGAATACAAAGGAAGTCAGTAATAATGCACCAGAACACATAAAACTGGAATATGAATGTTCACTCTGCTCAGAACAAACAGGATATCAAACACTCAAAATAATCTGTGACCCGGTGATGTCTTAGTACTATGTCTGTTAATACACACTGAAAGAGAGAGTAGAGTAAACTGATTGAACCTCTCATTTAAAAACATGAAACTGAATGTGTTCAGACTTTGATCGAGTTGAAACCAGACTCTACAGACTCTACAGAGACGTTTTCTTTGCAGACATTTAGGAGGAGGTTGTCCTCTCCAGGGAAACCTGACAGGAACGCTGAAAAGACAAACATCGCCTCATCAAGTCTGTTCTTTTGATGGCATATCTTAGGAAAAGTTCCTTCTTTTTAAGCTTTGACTGGAATAACAGCTCATAGTAGTAACAATAGTACCTCAAAGTAGTAGTCTGTACTGATGTCTGTACTTGGCACACTCCACTGAAGCATACAGAAATATCCAAAGGTTCCCTTAATGCCTTGTGTGTAGGTAGAACATGAAATATGTGTGAGGAAGATAATCCGCACTGGTAAACATAGCCCATCAAAGACTTGGGCAAACTTAGGTAAAGGCAATGCAGTACAGAACAAGTTTTAAACACATTTATCAGCTTCCTTAAATTAAGTTAAAAATATCTGTGCCTTCCTGTAGTCCCACTTCAAGACAACAGATGTCTTATTTGTGCTATCAGAAATCTCCAAAAACATACTATTTGGTAAAATGTACAGTAAGATCAAGAAAATAACCTGGAATCATTAAGGTTAATTACATGATATCAAAACTCTGTTAATTAACGTTATGTTGATTGACTTATCATATAATTAACTGCTTCACTTCTACACACAATAAAACCCACAAGAGTATTATGATTAATTTATTTTTGCCCAGTCAATATCCGTATTTCAATAATATACTTACAAATAAACACGGTTGACAAATTAAAGGAAACATCAAGTCATGGCAGGATGCTTAGTGGTACAATATTTCTAAGATGCTACATCATCATATCTCTAAGATCTTTACAAGGTCTGAGTGCTTGATTCAGAAATATTTCAAGGATAACTATTAATCTTGAACATTCTTAAAGCACCCATAATCTTAATCCTAATCCTAAAATGTTAAAAAACCAAAACAAAGCGCAACGTGCACATAAATGTATGTATCTTCAGTGTCCTTGTTAATGTGTTATCAGCATAAAAATGTAATAAGGCTGACTGAAGCTGCCATTGCACAGGTTTAGCTGCCTTACTGTTCCTTGCTGTTGCAGTTAAAATAGTGTCTACTGTTTTCATTGTTTTTGACCATGTAATTAAGGCGGGACCTTTTTTGAATGACAGAACACGCACACTTTCTGGACTGTTCAATTATGTGTTCACCAAATAATAGGAAAACCTAGCCTCCGAAGGAACCTGTCTTTGACTTTGAGTGACTTTGTGGGGTAGTAAATTCCACAAGTCTGTGAACTGTCCAAGTGCGATGAACGTCAGTCGTCCAGAAGATAGTCTGAGTTTTGAAGAAGATGGTGGAAAGCACTATCTCACATGCCAGTCCAAAATCTCCCATTGGTGTTCGACTGGGTAGTGATCTGATGACTGTGAAGGCTGTAGCGTATGATTCATATCATTTTCAAACTCACACCTTTCATTTACCCCTTGTGCCTCTTGAGTGATCATCCTGAAGAATACCGCTCCCATCAGGATAGAAATGCTTCATCTTAGGATAAAAGTGATAACTATGTTTTGAGGTGGCCCTTCCTTCTAGGCTGGTGCTACATAATAACAGCTGGAGAGACTCAACTGACTGGTTAACTTCAATATGTTATGGCATCAACCAAATTCTAAAACACCGCCAAATACCTAAGAATAACTAAATATAGTTAGATTAAAAATTAAAAAAAAGAATTAGTACCTGCATGCAGTATGCATAAATTGTGTAATTTTTTTTATCAGTGATATTATAATACACAAATTAAAGTTGGGGTGAGGACTTTATTTTTATTTTGTCAAATTCCTCTGAATGGTAGATGCCAGGGTGTTGAAATGTAAGACTCGAGCTTAAACAGACAATTTAAATTTAATCACACTGGTTTATAATTTGGGTTTATTATAGTTTTTGATTTAGGCTTGTGATAGGTTTGTGTTATGAAACGGCTTTTAACTGCATGAAAATGCAGATGAGCTGTACCTGTAGCAAAAATATTTGAACAATCATTAGCTGCTCTAGACTCTAGACATCAAAAGGCAAATTCACACACTTAGTAACATGGAACCTCATATTTGAGCGTTTGTTTTTTGTTTTTTTTTACATATAAATATTTAAGGGCTTGTCACAATAATTTGTAATCAATTTGCGGTGTTGCAGCTCTACTTCTTCTACTTATGACTAATTTAATTGATATTAAATATCTCACAAACTCTTCATACATTTTAGATGTAAAAACATTAACTGTATTGAAAAGTACGTAGTAATAAAAGTAGTCAGATTACTGCAGAACCACTGTACTCCACTCATTGATTGGGGTTTTCCTCTTTAATCCATGTCTGTAATGCTGCAGTACTGCGCTGTTAATAAACTACTAAATGTGCGGTTTTATTTTGAAACGTACGACAGGAAGCGTCTTTGTTTTTATTCTGTTGAGCCTGACGCTGGTCGTCTAAAGTAACAGCAGAGACAGAAAAAAACAAAAACAAAAACCACACCGTGCGTGTGCTGCGGGGCTATTGAAGACCCCGTAAAGCGCAGTGTTTAGAGGAATACGCGCTGGTGACGCTGAGGGCAGTAAACGGCAGATAAGGCCGCGTAAACAGTCCCAGACAGTGTGATTTTATAAGGCTACACCCCTCCACTCGCCTCCGGCTCAACTCCCTTTTTGTTTGACAGATTTCCAAAGCTAATGAAAAACAAACCCAGAAACAACAGCTGGATAGGACACTAGAGGAGGTTTGGATCACGGACAGAACGGGCAGGTCACCGCGTCAGCACCACTGAAGTTACAAAGACTGTCAAGGGCGATATTATCCAAGCATTAGATCCACTAGAAGCTACTGCTCTCCGACAGTATGGGCTGGATATGATACTTACAGTAAGGAGATGTTTGGTGGGGTCTCTCTAAATGCCTGGTCCGCTTCTGTCCCGGTTCACAGCGCAGCCGTGCCTCTCCGATCACCGTTAGTTGTCACGCCAAGGGCTGTTTGTCACCAGGAAAGTCGGCTAAAAATGTATGCGATACAATTTAAAATGTGAGGAATCTGTTAAGAAGGCAGTGCTGAATTCCATCTGGTCGATTTCCAGCCGTCCGATAAGTCACACGGAATAAACTGCACTACATCCGGTCGAGACTTTAAGAATAAGACCTACGTATGACCCCCCCATTTCTGTAATTTTCTGCATATACATAAACAAAAAATCTTAAACAGTGACAAGCAAGTTTACTCCACAGAAAAATTATATTCAGAGATCATCATTTAATTATATAATCAACACATCATCATTTCTTTTTTAAAACTGTTTCCCACATGAGCTCTTGTAACTGATAGACATCTTGGTTTTGCATTTTTCTAGTGTTTGTTTTCGTGAACTGGTAAATTCCTCTTTAAAGTGATTTACAGTAATGTGAAACAACCTCTGAACATAGTTTGTAAGTTTATTTTGTGCTTTAGAAAAATAAATCATCCCACCGACTGAGTAAGGTAGATAGGTATTAAGTTGTTTTAGTTATTGGTAGTTTACTGTTGTTGTTTTTTTCTTTCTGTGATATAAGAATTGAATATGTGAGTGTTTATTAATTTATGTCATAATGTTTTGAGCTAAGGTACAATCTTTTTAATGAATTATTTCAGGTTATATTTAATATTGTTTTTCTTTTTTTATGTTTCCTGCAGAATTTATGGCACAATTTTTTTTAAAATTGCTATTACAATTATTACCGCAATTTTATATGTAAATAGGCTAATGAAAATTTACCAACATAAATATTCTTAAACATACTCTAGCTAATTTTCCACTTCAGTTTCCATTATGTTCATCTGAATAAATTACAGAATAAGGAGAAAACGCAAGTTTGGAATGAAAAATGAACCCAGTATAACACTGGTTACTGTTTATATGTATTAATGTAGAAAAAGTATTTAGCTTTTCATGCCTTCATTTTCTAAAAACGCCGCTAACTTAACTTCACAGCTTTACATCCTTGCGTCACTTCCGGTCGCAGCCGCGCTGTCACGCGCTAACTTGCCTCATCTGTATCTTTCCAGTCGCGGCTGAGACACGTTCACTTCAGCTCACATCAGACCCTTCCTACCCCCTTTCACGCCATCTTTTCTTCTCGTAAATGTACCACAATGTTGTTTTTCATCGCATTTGCATATATACTTGTCACTTACATAACTTTATTAGCGAGAAGCACAAAATGAACCAAGAAGGAAGACTGAAAAGACTGAAGGTCGGATGAAACAGCATAATGGAACGCACCCCAAGCAAAATCATGACAGACTCAACTGTAAAACGCCTATTGGTGGAATTACATCACGTGGTCAATATACGTTTCTGAATCAGAATACATGAATGACGATATTCGCCATATTTTGTTCATTTAATTATATATTAGAAATAGTTTAAAACACATTCATAAAATTCTTTGTAAATGGGTCAGATATGACACTGATAAATCAGTTATATAAGAAATAAAATACCCACACTTCTCATAAAGGAAACCATTTCAGACTTTATTAAAGCTGCTTTTCATTTTTACATACAATTCAGAATTACATATTTACAAATATACACAGTTATGTTTCATTATAATATCTTTATATCAACACCATACTCAGTAGATACAATAGGAAAATAAAGACGGTGGTTGCTGCAATGTGCTGCATAAAAAGAAACTAAAAAATAGAACCCTTCTCATCTCTCTAGCTTCCATGTCAAAAGTACAAAGAATTCAACAATGAGTGATGACCAAACGTTGACAAGTTTAGTGCCCGTGTCAACTTTCAAAAGAGGGTAGAGAATAAACATGATATAAGACAGTGCATCATAAAAATATTGACTGAAAATTGTGAAAATTGGGGCTATAAACATTCCACAAACAGTGGTGGTGGTGATGAACAGAGAGACTGACAAAAACAAGATCCTCTTATCTAAGTACATGCTTTCAAGGAAACAATGTGAGGTATAGAGAGGACACATCTGTACACATGTAACATTTCTCAGGCTTACAGAATGCACATAGATCAACACAGTTTACACTCTGGCACAGTTTGACACCAAATGGCCTGTAAACTAGTTTCTTCCTTTTTCTTCCATCTTGGGAGAATTTTTTTCTGTCTGTGTTGAGAAATTTTGACAGGGCCAAATGACACAAAACCACAGTGGTGCTTGTCATGCCTTTGTTAGGATATGGATAACTTCAGTGAATCAATTAATGCAGAAATGACATAAATATGATGGTTCAACATTTATAAATCTGATAATATGCTGATTCTTGATGCACTAATGTGTTAATTTTATTTTTTTTATTTATCTATTTTTGAAGTTTAGGCTTGCAAATGGACAACTATAACATCTTAAATTACAATCTTTGTCTTTAGAATCAATTATTATTTATTGTTATGACATTTTATAGACGGAAAGACTAACCACTTTGATGAGAAAATAACCAGAGGTCAATTAATAACAAAAAGAATCATGATTTGTAGCCCTGCTCATGGTATTTTTCTACCAAAGACTGGAAAAAGGAAGAGTAATTTACAGCGCACCTCATGGACACAGTAAGAATATAAAAAGCATCTTTATCATTAGAAACATTTAAGAGAAGGTGTCATTCAGTGTTCAGAACAGCACAGGTCCAGTGTTTGTTGTCAGGTGTGCCATCAACCTGTACCAACATCCTTGTGACAGCAGCAATATGATGAGCTCTCCCACCACCCCTGCTGTGTAATTCACACCAAAATCTGACTTTTTTTGCGCCATGTTAACCAGATTACTCAGCTACATTATGGTGTCACGTAAACAAATATTGCTCTCAAGCTGGTGCTGGTGGTGCAAACATGTTGAGCAGGTCCTGGTTAGCAAAGTGGCTACCGTCACATGCCTGAGCGGGGCTGAGAGCAGAGTGAGCGCACAAAGCTCGCTTTTGTTCCTGTGGTGTAGACCAAAGATAGGTGAGCAGAGACATAAAGGAACTAGAAGCAGTGATTTACGTACAACCGCTGTTTGATTAGTGCTTCTCAAGATGGGGCAAATATTCAAAAGAGTTCATATTTATAGATTTTGCATTACAATTCTGTAAAAATCTAATGTAACAGCCTTTCAGTTGGCTTTGTTCTCCAGCACATATGTGTAGGAATACACACACAAAGACATTTAGTCTGCACATGCAGGTATGCAGTCACACCTGCCTGCCCACACAACTTCTTGGGCTTCCTGAGAGGTAAATCCAGAGCAGTCCAGAGGCAAGTTAGACAGTCTGTCTGAAGAGAAAGAGGTTCAGAAGTGGTTCCACTGTTGTTCTAAGTGATTTGTACTTTCATGTGGTTGAACAGGTGTAAACATGAGACCCATCTAGGGCTGTAGGTGACGGGAGAGAGTAATCTTAAACACACGACAGCTTTACTGAACTCACTTTCTAAATACAGTAGATTTGTTTGATCAAGTTTTTTGCCATGTTCTTTGGTCTTTGGAGTCTCAATGATTCACCAGTATATAATCTGCAAACCATCACTCATGCAACAAATTAACATGTCATGTCTAAAAAAAGTTTTTTAGGTATAATGGCCTGATTTATTTCTTAATTAGGGGTCATTGTGGCGATCTAAGAACACAACGCAATCTCATGTAAAACTATATATGATATAATATGCAAATTACAAAGATTTAGAGCTGGTAGGCAGATTTATTTACTCTACAGGAAATTATTACCCAAATATTATTTTTTCTTGTGTGTGTGTGTGAGTGCAGTAAAGTGCCAGTCTCCACTAAAAAATGTGAAACTCACTAATGTTCAACACCACTGGAAGCCCACAAGTTTGTCAGACATAAAAAGTTATTAGTCTCAAACTGCACACATCCTGCGTACTAAGACGTACAGTAGCATGTGACCTGTTCATTGGTGCTCCGAGACACATTGAGAGTGTTTTTCTCGTTGTAGCCAGCTGCCAGTTTTCACAGTGTATACGATTAATGTCTGACACTAAAGCCAACTTAGTCCGATTGAAATGTCTCACACTAGAATGAAGGGGGTCGACAGCTTGTCATTAGTGCAGAGATTCTTTAGATTACTGTGTTCTAATGCTACAAAATCGCAGGGATTCAGAAATATTCAGCGAGTTCAGTCATTTTCTTAGTTTGAGGTGATCCTGATGGATTTCCTGTCTACTGAGATACTGTGAAAACACCTCCATTTGGACCCAATATGCTGATATTTCATTAACTTAAGTAGCCAGTAGGTGATGTCATGTTTTTCTAAATCTGGCTGTTGAGTAAATCTTTTTTTTTTTTTTTTTTAATTCTACTGTAGACTGACAGATGACAGAGGGTGTACAGTATTTAACTCAGCCAAAACACTGTTGATATTCACAGATAGGGTGAGATTTGTGATTAAGGTTTACTGAAGTGATGCAGGTGCATATCTGAGTCTGTCCTCGGGTCTGAGTCAGCATTGTAAAACCACCTGGTGTGATGGTTTTATGTTGGGAGATGCAGCCAGGCTCTGATCTCAGGTCAGGTCATGGTTTGATGTCGGAGAAGCTGGTGTAGGTCTCGCTGCAGCTCGAAGAGGTGCTGAGGTTCCCAGAGACGCTGCCATCTACAGGACAAACAGCAAAAAGTGTCTGACGCAGCCACAATTTCATCTATTTCCTCTTATCTTTTTGTTTATACTTTTTGCTATTGTCAAACAACAAACCAAATTGTTTGTCCAACTGGAGTGAAATCTGTTATCAGCAAAGCATCTTGTTGTTTTTACCTCATGATCTAAGGAATCCAGTGGGTATTTTGTGAGCGTAGGAGGAGTTAAGCCATTTTCAGATTTAAAAACAACACGATGTATTTAAAATTAATTTGTTGTTTTACTGGGAGCGACTACACCAAAGTTGAAATAGGAGTGTGTAATGTGTTCATGCCTGTTTTGCTTTTAGTTTTTAGTCTAAAGGCCACAGAATGAATATAAGGCAGTACCGCATCACCAAATATAAACCGTACACACTGGAAAACTTTTTACTGTAACCCACCTGAGCTGCTGAGGGACTGTGATGACTTGGACTCTGAGATGAGACTGAGGAGGTTTGCTGCAGCCACCCAGCCCTCTTTACCGCTCCGAAGGTTCTTCACAAACCTAAACAGGAGCCGACAAACAGTGAAGTTAATAACCTCATCCAGATGTGATGCACATACAGTGTACACATTGTTTATTTAAAAAGAAAAAACACAAAGATGCATGTTATTTATGCTCTTTCTGGTTACTTTGACCTGAAAACCAACAGTCATGTTTATAAATGTAGTTTATGCATTTGTTATAGTGTACAGTATTTAGTCTGTCATATCATCCCTTTGTTGTAAAAAATATAAAAGTAAATACATTTACCATTGTCCGTCCTCTCCTTCTTTGATTAGCTGGACCGTATCTCCGCTCTTGACAGACAGCTCCTGAGGCCCCGCCTTCTCACAATCAGCTACCACTGTGTACTTTCCTGGAGCCTGGAAGGTCAAAGGTCGTCAGAATCAGATCACATGGGAAACATCAGCACAGGTAACAAACATTCTAAGAAACTGTTTAAGCAACAGATCAGACTACAGAGCCTTTAATCCCATCGAACATGGCACCAGTCATCACTTTTAGGACTTTTTACATCCATAAAATGTAAGGATCCAGGTAAGAAAAGAACATAGAAGCAAATACTACTAGGTCGGGGTGAAAGACACGTATAGTTCAGCATGTTACACTCACCAACTTCTTTAATCCTTCCTCCTCAGTATCAGAATTCATGGGGTCCTCGCCACTGGAGTACCCATCATTCTCCTCTGAGGCATCCACCGAGAGAGACGCCTTGTTCCAGCCTGCTTTAAGAAAGACGTGAGTAAGTACTCATGGAAGTGTACATCTGTATCACCGGATCACACTCTGATTTCAAGTGGCATCAAAATTAACTGACGCTCTAGGATCATTGCGGTGAAAGCACATGAAATGTTTGCAGTGATTTTTGTTGTTATTAAGTATTATTTAATATGAATATTATCATAATGCCATGTGAAAACAGAGTCAAGGTCACACATAAATCTCCCAAATTTTGTACAAATGTGTACGTATAATGTTGTATTATTAAGGAACTGCAGTAAAACAAAGACACTCAGGTCAACTGACAAATCACACAACAAATCAACAGCATAAAGCTGCTGTACACTGTAATTATCAGACAGATCAGAGGCTTGAATTTCCCATCCAGTAAAACAAACCCTGAGGTCAGTGAAAACATTAATCTGAATCACCACATCCAACTGAAGACTGAACACATCTTCTAAATCTCCAAATCACATGGTGAAAAAAACCCAGACAGCACCAGAGTGGAAGAAGAACTATTGATTCAGTAGAGTAGGAAACTCACATATTCACTACATTCAGCCTAAAATTGAGCCTTTCTGTCTTTGAAAATAAGTTGAAGTGGATTTAGGTTCTCACCAATTATCTGAAACTAGTTCACTCAGACTCAATCGAAGGCTAAATGACGTGGAAAGCCAATATTTTTGCACTGTAATGCTACACTTTACCTCTAGAAAACCTCAATAATGAGCACCACAAACCACAGCAATCACCCATAGTGGCTGATCCTCAGAGCGGCTCTGTACCTTGCCGCTTGTTCTGTAACAGACTAGAGGTGCTCATCCATTTGACTCTGCTCAGACTGACATGAGGAGCCGGCTCTGGACGAGAAGAGACAGCCAGCGAATGAGTAAGGCATGCGCCCAGACATTTAGTCAGGAAGGATGTTGAACAGCTTTTAGTCCTTCACTTAACATGGTTTACTAAAGTGAACAGCTGTGCTTGGATCAGAGGAATCAATGAGTGTCTTAAATCAAAATAAATACACACAAGGATATTTCTCTCTGAAAAGAAGGAAAGGTTAGTAAAGTACAGATGACTATTAGTCATTCACTCCAACATATGACATTTTTCTCCATTGACAATAGATACAACATCTCCAGAAATTGAGACTCGTAAGTCAGTGATGATGGTGTGTGTGGATACAGGGTTGGTGCTACATAGGATCAGCTGCACTCTGAACAGGCCATATGCCAGGAAAATACAGTACAAATATAAAAATCAGTTGTATTTAATGTTTAATGTTTGGATAAACTAGCCTCAATAAGTTTAAAAAACCTCTGAATTGTGATTTTACTGTACTAACAGTAAGCTCAAGGAGTTTCATCAGGTTTCTTGGAACTACAAGAAACGATTTGGTAAAATTTCAGAAAATACTGGCGGATCTCAAAATGACACATTCTGGGAAAATCACTGCTCAAAAATCTAAAAGATCAAAAATGACTAAAAGGAAAAGAAGGAAATTCACACATTTAAAATCGTGCCATAATCAAATGATTATTATTTTTGCATTAAAAGCAGCTCAAAAGTATTATGAAAATAGATTCTACTTCATTATTGGAGAGCCAACCAAGTGTTTTAGCTCTACTTCTGTAAATAATTTAGCCTAATCTGTCACAGAGCATTACATAGTACTTCATAAGCAATTTGTAACTCAGTAAGTCTGAGTTGTCAAACATAGCTGTCAAATAAATTTAATGGAATGAGTGAAATATTTTCACTTATTCCAATATGAAAGCAGTGCACTTGATTCACTTGATTTGCTGTTAATTACATACATGTTTAAATGTGCTGGATACAGCTATCAGTGTAATAACTAAATGCAGAGGAGCGTCTGAGACTGATTCAATGTGACACCAGCCCTCTGAATAGGCGATAATGTAGCTGTGCACATGGTATTTGCAGCGTTAAGAAGAGACAGTCTGTCAACAGAGCATCTGCATGTTTTAAACAGCTGTGAAATACTTACAGAGATACTGTTTAAATGTATTTGTAACACATTGAAACATCTCTTCTGACTTGGAATCAGGGCTGTGACTTATCTTTATACTACTGATTGATCTGGTGATTAATCAATAGCATCTTAAAACAATAAGAATCTGTAACCAATATCAAGCTAACTATAATTAATTTTAATACATTGAAGTCCTTAAAATGAGTGATTTTAAAATGGTGTTCTTGAATCTGCAGATGGTCTGTATGAGCATGACACAATTCTCCATCAACACATTCAACAGCATCGTGGTAATTATGGGGTGATACGATCAACAGCTTCTCTAAGATTCATGTTTGGTAAATGTAATTTAATTCCTCTCTATGAGACAGGAATCACTACACACAGTCTAATGGGAGGTGAGGTTTGTGACAAACAACAGAGGTATCACAAGATGAGCCGAAGCCTGTCTACAATGAGATGGCCTGAACAATGGGAAGACACTGACTCTGTACCTTTGAACCCAAAAGGGGTGGGGTCACTCTTGACCATGTGGCGTTTGTTGTTGTGCTCGGGGCTCAGGGCAGAGCCTGGCCGCACATTCAGAAAACAAGTGGCAAGCAAGAAGAGGAAGAGGAGGAAGGGACATCAGAGGAAACAAGGACAGAGAAGCAAAGGAATCAAGCATTAAACAACTTTTCTAAACCAGCTGTTAAAGAGGTTTTTAAAGTGTTTTAGGGGACATGAAAACAGTAAATTTCCAGAGATGGTGGTAAACTTCTTGGCAAAAGCCTTGAATATTAACCCATAAAGGCCCAGTGGTCCTTTTGTGTCAGTTCCCAAATGAATTTTTCTCTCTATTTAACCTTTTTTAAGTGATTTCTCACCATTTATTATACTATAATCCTCTGAATTGCGCATTTTTTCAGTGTAACTCATGTATTTTCCTCTTTTTAATTGACTGATCATGTAGATGTTCATAAAAGCTCAGATTAAAGTTGATTGTTATAATGTCAGAAACAGAGAAAACTGTAGAAAAAAGTGTTCAGTCATTAACTGAACATAAACTAAATGTCTCTATCCACTGTCATTGATTCAAATGGGTCAAATCTGATGACCATGAAAAAATTACAAACTGCATTTTACACCAATTATTTACATATATTGATATGATTAGTGGATCAAAAGGTATTAAACATTTTAGGTCAGTAGTTGATTTTAGTTGCCAGTGGCTGGATGGGTCTTTATGGGTTAAATAAAAAACAAATGGCTTCGCAAAATGTACATGACGTTTGCTCGCATCTCTTCACAGCTACTGTAATATTACACTCCTTCCACCAGGGGGCAGCATGGCTACATCAGATTACCTTAAAGTCAAAGCTGGGGAGAATGGTTTAATTCATTTACTGATAGTGGACTTTTTGTCTTTAAAAATGCGCTGAAACAAAGGCTATGATGATGCTGAAGAACTTTTATGTTAGAACCATGATTAATCTGATGAAAGAAACTGCAAAGAACTTCTATTGGAATTAACCAAAATATGCATTTAATACTCTATAGCTACAACTGTTTATATGCATATTATTTTATCTATTAATAGATGGGTTCATTATATCTGAAATCTGCGGTGTCTGTAACCATAATTTTACCCAAAATAGTCCAAAGCATAAAAATACTGAACTGACAACAATAAATTTAAGCATATTTTCTGGGAGAGTGAGGCTGTCGATGCTACATTCTTGAGTATTAAATTGAGTATAACTAGTTCTATTGTTTGTGGCTTTTGCAAGTTGCAAAATTTCACATCAACCCCCTAATACTACTGTCTTTTTAAGACATCTACACGTCTGCTAGTGTTACCTTTAGGACTCTTGAGGTTGCTGAAGCCTTGCAAAGTAAAACGCTTTTTTGCAACTGCGGACCTGTCAGTAGTTGGACTGGTCACTGGCTCATCTGCAAGCGATGGTTGGAAATGAGGAGAATGAAGCAAAGTGTGGCCATTGTGACAGGACAGATGTTGCCCACAGTAAAAAATATAGAGAGGGGTAGGAATCATGACGGTGATGAAAGAAAGAGAAGTGCAGATTAGTGAGAGAGCACAGGGCCTGGATAGACACTCATTTTCTGTCTGTGTGCCAGGATGCAGTGTTTATCATCACTCACCTTTGTGTTTGGGCGAAGAGCAGGAGTTGAGGTCAGAGTTCAGGCTTGGCTCCGTCTTTTTCTCCTCCTGTTTTTTCTGGTTTTTCTGGCTGCTACGAAAGGGACTAAAATCAAGAAGAAAGTCAGAAAAACAAAATCTAACATGTGTATGTGTGAGTTGTGTGACACCAACCTGAGGGAGATGGAGGTGTTGTTGCTGGTGAGACTCGCAGAAACAAGGTCTGAGCTCTTCTGCTGACTTGCTTCTGAAACATACAGTTATATACAGTTACAGAGATGTGCAACAAACACAGAAGAAGACAGCTTAACATGTGCTTTATTGTACCTCTGCAGGCTTGGAGCTGTTGAGTAAGAACTTTGCGGATTTCATTCACCCAGGCTGTTTTAATCTCAGCTGTTGGAGCCTAAAAGTGGGAAATATTGTTATTTAACACAGCATAAATACCTAAATGAATAAAGTCATTGTTTATTTAACCTACGTTAGTCACCTGGGGTGTTTCGACACCCCAACTTTTTTAAATTGCTCATAATTTCCAAATTAATATTTTTTT
>JAPQRQ010000013.1:2986707-2997108 GCA_037367365.1 Apogon talboti | reverse complement strand
ACCCCAACAACATTGTAACAGTGGTGCAATTATAACTTTTATTGAAAGAAACATCAGTATTGTAACAATACTTTTTGCTTTTCCTTGAATAATTTGTTGTTCAAATTAAAAATAACCTAGATTTTTGCTTGAACAATACAAATAAACTCAATAAGACTGCTCCCTGAGACAACATTTTTCCAAATAAAAATAGGAAATGCGCAATTATCTTCCAACTATGACAGTAAAGTTACTTTTTTTTTTTAGAACAACAAACAAATTTTGGTAACAAACATGAACATTTTAACAATATCAGTGGCTGCAATGAGCCCATTTACACTGCGCATCCCAGAACATTAAAGTGCAAACTGTACAAAAACAGAAACCTTGCACATTTTTCTTTTCCAGTAAAATACTTGTCCATTCTCCAAACCGAAACTCTTTGTCTAGTCTAGTGACAGATCACCATGGCAGTAGATTTTTTTTGTTGTACGTCCCTTAAATGAGTCCAGGGTGCTCCAACACTAAAACATTAGTTCCACCTGCTACATGTTGTAACCTGAAGAAGAAAAGAAAAACACCCAGGAATGATCCCATGCCCCCCCGCTGGCAAGCCTTCACACCTCAGTTTGAGAAACACTGCACTACATCAAACATATTCTTTACATGAGAAATGCAGAAATATGTCTAAAATTTTTGTAGAATGAGCTGATCAAATGGATAATCTGTATCACAGAAAAACATTACTAGAAAAATGTTCTTGAAGGTAACATTTTGTAAATATCCTCCTCCAGACTTCAATCTTTGCTGTCTGTAAGAATCATCATGCTTTATTTTACAAGCTCATTATAGGACAGCAATTCACTTTATTTTATATTTAAGTTTAGTAAAATCTGCTAATTCTTATTAATTGGTCAATTAACAAAAAAATATTAATACTGTGACGCAAAACTATATAAAGATCACATGAAATATCAGTACATATGACTAGATGAACCTGAGGAGTTTGACTTTTTTTGCTTTAAAATCATCATAATTATCACCCCTTTTGATTATGTTTTCTCTTCAGCCAATGTTTGCAGCTCTACTAGAAAGCTATCAGATAAACTGAATGAGAAATACAGTATTTGATGTGTAGTGAGGCAGACCTGTAAATTAACATTAAATGGGAATACCCACGGAAACAACAAAAATAGCACTAATCTAGTAACACCACTGTTAGCATCCCAAAATAATCTATGATCTGAACTGCACATGGTTTAATTTAGTCCATACGGAGACACACATACATCACGCTCACAAAATGCCTGCACAGCGTTGCCATAGAAACCAGTCTCCTCGGAAACACACAGGGAGCTGAGGAGAGCGCATGACAGAATAAAAGCTGCAGAGAGCGACCGTGTGTGTGTGTGTGTGTGTGTGTGTGTGTGTGTGCGTGTGTATGCGCGCGTCTGTGTGTTTGAGACAAATTAAGAGTGTGTAACAGAGAGGAGCTGATGTGGAGTAGACTGATAAAAGGTGCAGATCATCCTGCTGCTGCTGCTACACTACACACTTTCACTCAATTATTTTTGGCTCACTTACACTCACGTTGCATTTCCATGTGTTTAGGAGATATTACATTGACTTGCATTTATATCTTAGAGACTTAACCCAAATGTGAATTTCCCCTGTGGATCAATAAGGTCAATCTGTAACCTAAAACAACTCTTAATGTCAAATTTAATGATTTATATTAAAGGGACATGTATTTTATCCCCATAAGTGACTGTGTAGATATACAGGTATACACCACACACACACACACACACACACACACACACACACACACACACACACATAGCCCACTGTGATGTTGATGAAAGTCAGCCAGGTTTGGAAATTTCAAAGCTCATTTTTCTGGTTCCACCCAGACAGGCTAAAAATATTCAACATGCACCTATATTTACTACTGCGGCGGCTTCCTATTAGATCAGTCATGTCTCAAATTGTGTACGAAAAACAGCCAACTTTGGTAGTTGCAAGTTCACCAATGTGATGTTTTTGGTTCACCTTTGTCACATCTGACACTGAAATGAATATCTTTGGCTTTAGATGCAGGTTGAATAATTTGCAAGTAAATAACCGAGGATTTGAGAAGCAAAAACTAGCATTTTGGTGATTTTCAGCCATTTTGTATACTAAGCCACCATGCTTGTTGCTCTATAGTTTTTTTTATTCAGACCGTTCCATTTAAATGAGGCAGATTATTCATAGCGCTAAGATACGGAGCAGTCTGTGTGTGTAATTGGATGTCATTAAATTCAATAAACCCTGAGAGGTCTTGCTTTAATTTGTAGGTGCGCATTAACATGACAATACACACACTGCTCACCGCATCCCCTGGACACATGAACAGACATGCTAATGTGTACACACACACACACACACACACACATACACCTCTACACACGAACACCTCTCACAGACAGAAAGGAGACATAAATAAATGATAAGGATTAGAATAAGATTTTCTGTTGACCAGACTGTTTTATATTCTTTCTGGGGGGAAGGATGTGAGAGAGGGGAGAAGCTCTCTGTTATGTCCTTTAATGACATCCACATTGTCCTCATGGGAGTCGGATAGCCACCATATTACACCCCCCCCACCCAAGATTAAATGTAAATCTAAACCGAGGCTGTTGCTCCGTGGCAGCTTTTTAGCTTGTGTGATTTGTTCAAACAAACTCCAGCTTCTCGTCTGCACCAGCTGATGTCTTTACCCCGCAGCAATGCTCTTCCCTACTTGACAGAGCACATATTTATTATCCAGAAATCACAATGATGAGCTGCAGAGGGGAAGGAGAAGGTGTCCCATCAGTGGATTCGCCCTGTTTAACCAAATTAAAATCTGGTGTTGGGGTGGTGCATCTACAGTAGGGAGGGGGGGAATTATGCAGAAAGGATAAAAAGAAGGAGTAGCTTTCACTGAGAGTGGACGGAAACTCAGAAAGGATTAGATTGAGAGCAAGAACTGAATAATTTAAAACATGTTTAGAAAGAAACACAATTGACAAATAACTGATGGGGTGTGAGTTTTAGCAACATTTGTTATTTAATGTTTAAAGTCTCTGAACTCAGTTGAATTTGTAAGTCAATATACAATATTTAGTCATTCTCATAAGGCTTGTATTAATGCAATTCTTTACATTCAATTTATTTATGGACAACGATAACACTGGAACTGCGACATACCATGTGAATAAGTACTAGGTGTGCTTTAAGGGCTCATATCCAAAACAAAAAAATAGACAATGAATATAATACAGGTAATTAAAACTTAGATTTCTGTTTGATCCATAACACTTCTAATAAAAACATTAATATTGTGTTGTGTTTTCCACTCAGCTGGTGAGTACTTCCACAGTTCCTAGAACAAAGAAGGCTGATTGTTCGCATGAGGTTGTACACCTTTTAATGCATCAGTTACCGATTACAGAGGCCCATGAATCCACTCTGTTCAACCACTGATACTGTGAGACAAGTTCAGTAGAGAAGAAAGGTAGCATAGAAGTAAAGAAGATGCCTTTATATTATACATTATTCAGTTATATATAATTATGGTTTTGTTTTTTTATTGAACATAGGAGCTATACAGAAGGAATTAGACGAATTTCAAAGAATGAAATGAAATCGTGTCCTAACCAGAACTTTATAATTCAGTAGCAGGTTGAATTTAATTTCTTGCTGTAGGAGTGTTGGTTTTTAAAGATGCCCCCCAGCAATAATACTATCCAGAATCAACTGCCTTCTTGGGGGGCATAAATTTAGTGCTAAGTGAGCTTCAGTACTGGAAGACATGTTTTGTAAAGGACAGGGGTGAAATGGTGAGGTTATGGAAACAAACTGAGCACCTGTCAGAGGAAAGTTATGCAAAATTATCCTTGGTTGAGAGAGGGCAATGTGATACTTTCCATATAAGCCCTTTTCCAGGTTTTGATTTTGTTTTTAGGAATAAGTTGTGGTGTAATATTAATAAAGTCAAACAAAAATATTACAGATTTTTAAGCAAGAAATCTGTGACAAGCTAATGTTAAAACATGCCATTCGAATTAAAGAAGATTAATACAAAGAACCTTATCTTAACATAAATTTGAGGCAAGTGTAACAGAGCATGGTTCTTTATTACTGAGAACTGTGGAAGGCAGATATAATGGCATTCCTGAAAAGCAACATTTGTGTGCTTGTCTGTATTTTTTTTTTTTTTTTTTTTTAAATCACTGAGGTTGAATTTCATTGTGTATTCAATTACCCTTTACTCAGTGAGTGATGAATTATTTGTATGAAAAGATCCAGTTGAAGAATCCTGGTTTATTTTGGTTTTCTGATGCAGCTGGAGTATTTTATTTTATTTATTTATTTAAATGCGGGGGCTTTTATTTTAGAAGATCCATGGGAGCTGAGACAAAGGAGACTGTATGAAATATAACAGGACATTTCTGTAACATAAATTAAATGTTCCTTTAGTGTTCTTTGACATTTGTGGAACTGTACATTAGGATTTAACATGTGGCCATCTGTCATCTTTATGTCTCTGATTTGTTGAATCTCCCCCTTTATACCTTATTTACATCTGTATTTAGCATTTGAGGAATATCCAGTTTCAGCATTTAATCAAAGAGTGAGAATGTTTGTTTGATTCTACATTGTTGCTTTAAAAAAGGCATTTGTTTCCTGCTCACACCAATTTGCTGCTCTGTACCATCTGTGGATTCAGTGACACAACACAGCATGAGAGCATCTGCACATGTACTTTACACTAATCTCTGGTCCACTCATGACAGTCCTGCCCACTCTTTTTTTATTATTTGCAGCATGAAACCAGCAAATGGCAGCAGACGACCTTGAGTGGCCTTGATGAAGAGAGCGTCTCATGGGAAGACGAACGACCTTCATTCTCCAGTAAAACTGAGTGCCATTGGCTGATGGACATGGGGAGGGGATGCAGCTGAGTGAGCAGAGGGGGACAGCAAGTAAGACACACTCCACACCACCTGCTCTTTGTGCCTTCAGGTTAAGTTATAATGCTGCAGCTTCTGCTTGTATGTGTTCGTATATGTCTGTTCCCCCAGCATGAGTGATTCAAAGCTACAGTAGCTTCTGTGGGTCGATTAATAAATAATAAAGGGTGTTGAGACAAACTCAATGAGAAGCCATGCTTCTGGTGGTTTAGTTAACAAGCTAACTCCCTTTAGACTCTGTATACAAGATCTTATGATTTTATTTAATACAGTCTGTAGTACCATGGCAGACTGGCTGCAACGAGTTTAAAGGTACAATGTACATTATTTAGCTTAAAATATTTAAAAGTTAAGTACTAATATTATCCATAGTATATTAAAAGCAGTCCTGACATTAGGTTGAAGACCTTTGTGTAATGTGTTCCACAGATATCTACTGAAATTAGCATGCTAATCAGATATCCCAATCTTATAATACCAATTTACCACAACAGACATCTAACAAACAATATAAATGCTAACATAAGATAAGAAATAAGTTAAGACTTTTCTGATCCCACAGTGGGGAAATTCAAGTGTCACAGTAGCATTTACAGTAGAGTGATGATGCAGAACAGGAGCAATACTAATAAAATATGAAACATAAAAACATGAAATGTTAATATAAAATAGTAATAAAAATCTACATATATCTAAAAATCCACCTGTATACAACATATATCAGCATACATAAAGACATTTCTGCTATGAACACACCGTCTCTAAAAGTTTTTTTTTCCTTGTTATATCTTTTAGGTCATTTTTCATTGTGTTACATCTGATGTTTTTGTCTAGTTGCATCTTTTAGAACTGAGACCTCATCTTTTCAAGAAGATCAGATCGTTGATAGTTGGCTATATAATATTAATTTGGAAAAGTAGCGATGTGTGTAACATACTTAGTGTTAATTTGTTTGCCCTTTGTGGGAAGTTCAAATAGATTTTTTAATTTAATCTTGCAAATTGTTCATTTAAAATCACAGGATTGTAAGTTTCTTATGCTCACCTTCACACCAACAAAAACACAAAAGAAGCTGCTGATTACAGCCTAGTTATCAGCAAAACCAACAGTGCATTAAGCCCCTTTGAAGGACATGGACTAGGCCAATGGACTGGAATAAGATAATATAACTGGAATGGTCCATTATGATTATCTGGGGATGTGCTGGTTAGTGATTTAGTGGAGTTCAGTTACTAATGAAAGAAACCTAATAATGACTTATTGTCACAGTGGGGATAGTTTCCTGAAAGTCCCATAGAAAATCCTTTTTGGACGATGATAATCAGTGTCCAATTAGCATATATTAGCATGTATTTGCATACGATGAACATGTGTAACACAGGATGAGCGGCTTAACAACAGATGTGTAAGGTGTGGTAGAGGCTCATCAGCGCGTTGGCAGAGCTCACTGCTTACAGATGGAATATAAACAGGAGATCGAAAAAATAAATTAAGGAATTTTGACGGAATGAAGCCAAAAATGTAATCAATTTTCCATTTCAAAACAATGGAATGGAAACATGATGATATGATATATTTATATATTTGACCTTGGTTTATCTTGTAATTTTTAGTGCTCAAGTACTGCTGCTGGTCAGTGAGATTTTGGAGTTTGTTGCCCTTTTTTACTGTTTTAATTTTTAATATTTAGTCCTCAGAGGGCCGCAATTGATAACTTTGATCACCAAATCTGTCTGATGTAAGTCCTTCAAATTACCTTCTGCTCTACCTACCCCATTTCTTTTCTCTTGTATTTGTTGTAAAATCTATCATCTTAGAAAGAAGCGAAAGTTTACACTCAGAAGTAAGCTAGTAGGCTAATGGCTCACAGATTCAGGATTTGTTCTGTAAACATAATCACAGTGAATGAGACAAAGGACTATTTCTGCATTCAGTGCATCTTAGTGAACACACATATGTACAGTGTGTTATGCTCACATGGTGTGAGACTCCTACACCCACTCCACAACTATGTGACTATTTTTACCTTCTCTTCTGTCTCATTCCAACATACGAACAGGACAAACAGTTGGTTAATTGCCACTATGTCCCTTGTCCTACCTCAGAAGTGCACACAAACACCAAAACCTTCATTATCTAAGTGGCCACAAACCAAATTATACACACTTAGAGCTGACACTAGCAGCTACACCAGTAGCTCCACGTTCAAATAATCATTAACACATGTAGAGTAATGCACAGAAACCACAACAGCTGTTTGTAGCTTCCAGTAGTACCTCATCAGCAAATGATGCATACAAACAAACTGATCCACTGATGCACACACCTTGGACACACACCGCCTCAGACACACAGACACACAAACAGTGGTCCTTACTGCGATGCGGAGCAGGGTGGCCTTGACGGCAGCCCATCGGTCCAGTCGTCTGTCGATGATCAGGATGAAACCCACTCCTGATGCTGCAACGCTGCAGAGAGAAGCAGACTGTTGTCACTAGGGAAAGCGGCCCTATGTGTGTTTGTGTAAATACACAATTAGCTGAGCTTGTTGATATGTTTATCCTGAATGGCTAAGAATTAAGATGAGGAATAAATCTGTATGTGGTATATGGTTATTAAATGTTGTTGTTTGTGGTCAGAGCCTTTTCTCATAGTTGTGTCTTAAAGGACTTCTTATAATGAATGAATGCCCTGATCTTTGAGGTACTAGAAAACAGGAAGTAAGCCACTGTTTTGGTACTTTTAGTAATTCAAGAGGCATGTTATAATGGTTTGTTTTGTTGTCAGTAGTTTCAGTTGGGCTTTGATTTAGTACGTTTGCAGCTCCATGGAGCGTAGCACTATTTCATAAGCAATCTTTGTTTGTCAAATCACATCACTTCATTTTCATTGGAAAAAGATTTTCAGATCTAATGTTTGATCTGAAAAACATATCTAGACATTTCACATGTTAATATGCCACACAACAGTAAGACATAATACCTCATAATCTTCAGCTTGGGTATAATTTTGTGATGGCTTTTGCAAGTGAATTGTTTGAACTGGCTTTTTATCATTTGATCAGCTATATTTTTTTCATTTTCGTGTCACTTAATTGCCAGACTTAAGTCCTCTTTGAAAGTGAGCTGCAGTGACATGTCAGCCTATCCTGTCTCTTAATTTGTCTTTGTGCAAACTACTATCCTTTCCAGTGACTTATTTTATGAAGTGATATAATATTATGGCACTGCACTCCTTACTAATCATTGCAACATGTTGTGATGTCATTTTCTTTATATCTAATACATTGTTTTTACTCCATTGGTTTTTTTTAATACCATACAATACCAAAGATATGTATTGAAAATGACAGTGATTGTGAGGTTTTTGTAGGTGTAAATGACACACAAATAGGATCAAAATGATTATAGCGAACAAGCTGTCATAATCTTTGGCAGCCTGTGTGCAGTCAGCGTTTGTCATCAGTTTGCCCATATGATAATTATGGGAGACCCTTGTGATTACCATGGCAACCTTGGCTCTGAGATTTTGTGTGTTGCGTGCATGTGAAAATAAAAAATGTATTGGAATCATTCATTCCACTGGTTGGACCATATGTAGGAGCCTCATTAGGCTAATGTCCGTGCGTGTGTGTGTGTGTGTGTGTGTGTGTGTGTGTGTGAATGCAGCATTTCCTGCAAAGGTCCTGCTGCTGCACAAATTGACAAGCACCCTCACACCTAAACACACCAACAGAAAGGATGAATTTTACAGAACAACACACACAGACGCTGGTGGGCCAACATACTGCTGAGCTGGTCCATCTGGGTGTCAATATCAGCCAGTTTTCCAATGATCCCACACACATACACACAGAGGAAAAAATGGATATACCCAGTGGAAGCCGCGACAGCAAATCTTCAATCCATCACTACCAGGGAAAAAAAATCTCAGATTCAGGCAGAATTGGTAAAAATCTTCTCAAAATCCAGGATAAAAAACACACAAATATCCTTAAAAATCCATTGTCACAATCCACCAGTAATCCATTCTTGTGGGATCTTTCCTCATTCGCTTGCTGTCAGTGTCCAGTTCCTGCATCTACATTCATTTATTACAGCTCGTAGAAGGAGAGGGGTTACATCCTTAAGGAGCATCTCCCTCCTCCTTTTCCTTTTCCTTCTACCCTCTCTCTGCTGCTGCTTCTGCTGCCGCTCCTCTACCACCCTCTCTCCAACCTCAGCCAATTATAATCCAGCCTTGCATCTTGCTGTTACCAGGCGGCCAATCAGAGCAGAGGATGCAGCCGATTGGCAGCCGGGTGCACTCATAGCTGGTGGGGAGAAAGGGAGGGGACGCGGACAAGGGGGGGTGCAGCATATGAAAGGTGATGAGCCGCAAAAAAAAAAAAAAAATGCACCGAAAGGCAGCCATGATAAAAACACATAGGTAAAAATGTATATATACAGTATGGATGGATAGATTTGTTTGCCTCTGCAACCTCTCTCTTAGAAATCTGTGTAAATGTGTGTGTGTTTTTGATGCACTCAGCAGGAAAGGAAAGGTGAAAGGAAAGGAGAAGGGCGGGCGACACAAGGAGGGAGGAGGAGAAATAAGAATAGAATTTAAAAGGATGTAACAGGACAGATTTTATTAACTGGGGGAAAAAATAGTGTTTTAATTGAAATTTAAACTGCAAAACACCTTTCCACAATATTGACCTAAAATCTTATGAGTTCATGTGGTAATTTAATATGCAAAGTACCTAAAAGAAGACACTCTTTCTGTGTACATCTACATTATGATCAGTCTTTTGTGACTGTTATTATGGTGGACCTCCTGGTTTTGTGCTGACATCTGCTGGTTGATTTTGGTATTACATCTTTGATTTGTTTGGCCAGATGCCCTTCACAGTTTGGCTGCACATTGTGATGCACATGTGCATCTGTGTTTGCATGACACTAACCTGGGCACACTGGTCAGGTAGGCCAGGACGTTTTGGAGCTCCTCCTCCTCCAGCTCTCCGAAAGCCGGGAATTCTGGGAAGACGATGATGGGGCCGCCGTTCATCCCACGGCCCCCTGGGGACACAGAGGTCGGGGAAGAGATCAGAGCAAGGTGCAGGTGGTGTCAAACAGGGCCTTTTGACTCGAAATGATTTACATTGACTAAACCATTATAGCAGGATTAAAGGGGCGTCCACTGAATTATTTTGTCAGATGTGAGGAAAAACAACCCAGATTATCTCATCTTGGATTTAGACACCTATTTTTTATTTTAAAGCAAAAAAAGGAAAAGGCAGGAGAACAAACTAGGAGTCTGGCACTTAAAAAAAAATACAAGTGTGTACTTGGAGGAGGTATTGTAGATACACAAGTGTTGCATCATGGGAGATGTAGTACCCAGCATTTTTATATCTTTTTTCATACTTTTAGGTATATTA
>JAPQRQ010000013.1:2968606-2983645 GCA_037367365.1 Apogon talboti | reverse complement strand
AGACTCTTCAGTCTGAGAAATATTCCTAAAAGTAACAATATATAATATATGTATACTTTAAGTTTTATCATCCGATGAATTTGTGTGTGTGTGCCTGCATGCATGCGTAAAACTGGAAAATAGGGCCTCTGCACACATTTATTCATCAGATGTGTGAACCAAAGGGCTTAAATGCTACTGTACACAGGAAAAATGACTTTCTGATTTCTCTGCTGTCAAAACCATGACTGAAAGTTTCTCTTTTTACATTGTTGCTATCTAGTTGCATCTTTTAGGTAGTTTATGTCTCATGTCTTGTGTCTTTTACATTTTTTTTCATCCTTTTTGTCTTGTGTCTTTTACCACATAGATCTGTCCACATCTCAGAAAGAGGAGGTTGGGAGAGGGGAGTCTGGGCTTCCCTGATTCCCTGAATCTTCATAAGTAACAGAGGATGGATGGAGCTCTAGAACAGTTCGACACCTTTACACGTCTTGATTTGTCCAACCAACAGTCCAAAATTCAGTGACTGTCAGTCTAATAACTATCAGAAATAATCACAGATGACTAGCTACATGTGAGATTAGTCCATTGTTACAAGAGTCACCACATAATTTTTGTCCATCCACTAAACTGCTTTGTTTTAGTAAATAGTGTCTACATCTGTTATGCAAGAGTAGTGCAGTAAAAAGCACAATATTTTCCTCTGAAATGTTGTGGATATGTTGCATTAAACAGAAAAACCAAAGTACTAGTGCCATTAAATGTGCTTAGTTTCCTTTTACCACTGCAGCTGTGTGTCAAACAGCCTCAGTAACCTTTTCTACCCCTAAAGCCAACTCTACATTGACTTTTCAGAATAGAAGCATTTGAGTGCAAAAAAAATTAAGTGAGAGGAGCAAAAAGGGAGGTTGAGAAAGAAAAGCTGGACAGCTAACTACTCGGCATGTTGGAGGCTTTGAAGCATACACATCCTAGGGTTGCATTAAATCAAATACGGCCATGAAAGATATTTTCGTATATGGTGGTGAAAAAAACAGATATGTGGTGAACATGTTGCTTACAGTCAGCAAAAAGCTGCAAATAACACAATAAAATGACATAGAAGTGCATCCAGAGGTTTGAGATTGTATTTGCAGTTGTAAAATGGGACTTAGAGGAAATATTTTGACAGAAAATGGTAAAAATGGACTTGCAGCATATGAAAGTAATACTTAAATGTTGGTTGTCTAATATGTGTATCACAACTGAAAACAACATTAAGAGAGCTGGGGGGGATGCAGGATGAGGGGATGGAGTAAACGGCATTTGGATTTCCTCTTCTCTCTGGTCAAGAGGGATTACCGTAATCTCATTTAGTTGTCCGAGACGAGTAGAGACAGAGATGGAAAGAGGGAGAAAGAGAAAGCATTTCCACCACCCGAGGATTACTTGTGAACAATCATGGGTACATCTGTGAACGAAAGCTGAGAATTTTTAAACATGTCTGTGTGGGTTTTGGTGTGTGTGCTTATAGACAAAGACTGGCGCTGAGACAGGCGTGAGGGGAAGTGTGGTAAGGTTTCCAAGTCGTATGTTTGGCCTGGCATTCAATGACAGTAATTATCATCCAAGTGCAACCCAAACAGACTGTTCATAGTTTAGAAAGACGACATACACCCCAGTCACTCAGTCGGAGCAGGCATACTGACGGACTGTCAGCTCAGTCGGGGCATTGTGGTGTTTAAGACCATGTAAAACATCTGACTTGTATCTCTCTACATTTACTTCTACCTCTCGCCCCCTAATATTTTATAAAGCCTACTTACATGTTTGTACAGCTGCAGAGGCATCTCTAGATTTATAGTGCGTTATATATGGTAACGCAGATAGAATTGTTCTGTAAATTCATCAAGAAATGAACTCCATACACTACCATGTTTATTTTCATGTTTCATTGTGACTCTAAACCAGGGATGTCAAACTCATTTCAGTTCAGGGGCCACATACAGCCCGCATGATCTGAAGTGGGCCAGACTAGTAAAATAATAACATAATAATATATAAATAATGTCAACTCCAAACTTTTCTCTATGTTTTAGAGTGAAAAATGTAAAATTACATAATAAAAATGTTTACTTCTACAAATTTTCCTCTAACAAATGTGACTAGCATGAACAACTATGAACAAACTGAAATTTATTAAGGAGAATAAGTGCAATTTTTACAATTTTATAGCTCAGCTTGTCATTTACACATGTGCATTACAACTTACAGATCACAATGGAACTACAAATACACAAAACATTTCATAACAGGCAGAATATTGATACACAATACACCAGTATGACCAATACACATTGGTATTGGTCACATTGTTCATATTTGTTCAGGTTATTCCCCTTTTTTGTGAAAGGATAATTTCTAAATATAAATATTTTCATGTAATTTCATGTAAAACAAAAAGAAAAATTTGGAGTTACCAGTATGTTAGGTTTATTATTAGGTTATTATGGTAGTACAGTATTTTAGTGTATGGCCCACTTGAGATCGAATTGGGCTGAATGTGGCCCCTGAACTAAAATCAAATCAATGAATCAATCAAATTTTATTTATATAGCCGCAAATCATAACAGAAGTTATCTCATGACACTTTACATATAGAGCTGGTCGAAACCAGACTGTTAAAGCCAATTTACAGAAACCAAACATAATCCCAATAAAATGATTGTTAATATCTTCAGTGTACTTTTTTTATTTCACAAATTTATCCCAGTGTCCCGATTGGACCCTTTGGCAGGCCGGATGTTTGACACCTGTGCTCTAAACAAACAAAATCAACTGCCTCACTCCTTCTGCTCTGTATGTACAATTTCCCTTTAATCTCATATTTTCCCCAAATGTCACTATCACGTCACATGAGAAAACACTAACAACCCTGTTGCAATTGAGAATTAGCTACATGCCAATATGAGACATGGTGAGGAATAGATCCCACTGGTGGACATACAGTATTAGGCTGGCTCATAGGATGTACTCTGACTGAAATAGTTGTTCAATCGTGACCATCACTATATGCTGTAGTCCTCAAAGTTCTACATGTGAAAAAAAATAAAAACACTGAGGGAACTCAAGCTTTGACAGACACACCTACTTTTCTGTGCCATTTTCATTTACAGAGTTTTAGTAATTGTAATTCCATGGCTCACTTCTCCACATGCAAATGCTCCACTAAAACATGTTCTCCTTAGTACTATTTTGCATTGGCTTTGCTGCTGCATCCTGCACTTAGCAAGGTTCTAGACTGTGATTTGTTTAAAGAGATGCAAACCGGCCAAAGAGGCCAGAGAGTTTTTACACCAGTTCAAGAATGATAGTGGATGGTGTCAAACTGATCTCCAGCACTGATATAGCGCTAATGAAATGTGGACATACACTATGTGGACAAAAGTATTGGGACACGTTGAATTCAGGTGTTTCTTTTCTAACAGGGGTCTGGGCTACAAAACAATGACAAATGGCAGAATAAAGCTTTATATTGTGATAAATATCATTGCATATGCATTGGTTAGTTTTGTTTAAATAGTGATCTTTGCTTCCAAAATGCCTCAGAGATGGTTTTTTACTTAATTTCTCTCAATATTGTTTTTTTTTTTTTTTGCATTTTTTTAATTCATTGATGTTTATATCTCAAATCAGCATGAACAGGACATCTTACGAGCTGTAGCCATGATGTGTCACAATATTTTTGTCCATATAGTTTATAAACATCAATATTTCCTTGAAGTTTAATGGGAGATTTTTCTGCCTAAGTGAGATGTAAAGAAAGTAGATGGTTAGTTGAGGTAGAAAATTATTATTCACACAAAAGAGCATGAAAGACATTTTTATAAATTTAGAGGTAGAACATTTAAAATCATAATCATGGAAAAAAGAAAATCAATGTTGAGAGAAATTCAGCCTGAATTCAATGTGTCCGAATACTTTTGTCCATATAGTGTAGGATCTGTGTGCATACTGTCACATCCTAACATAGAATTACAGTTTCAATCACACAAACCATCTGTTCTTTTACAAAACACTCAAAAAAACCATGCAACAAAAATGGTTATTTTCTCTAACCACAGCTCAGATTTTTGTGTTCTTCTAATCACCTAGCAATATGTATAAAGAGTTCCCCCCATATATCCTCATACAGACAGGATAACCAAAAAATGAGCCTCATTTTCAGTTTCACCTACTTCACACAACAAAGAGTCTGTCCTTTGGATCAGTATTAAACCTACTGGCCTCTCTGATGAATGGTAATGTTCCCAGTTCCAACTCTGCACTTATGGATCTTTGTCTTGTTTCTCTGTACACAAGAAACATTTTGCTCCTAATCTCCTGAATCACAAAGTAACATATTCTAGAAAATGAATGACACATTCAAATAGAATTTCAACCCATTAGCCCAGGAAGTGAAATATCTGAAGTGAGCCTGTGATCAGACATCTTTGTAATTCTATTCCAAAGTCCAAGCATTTTACATTTAAGTGAATTCTTAAGGATAACATTCCAGTTGTTTGTTTTCTTGAACTGACATTAGAGGATCTAAGAGGATAATGAGGACACTGTGGTTTCCCGCATATGATGAAGAAATGTGACAGATTAAGAGCTTAGACTTAAGTAACACTGCATACAGTATGTCAGCATAGCTTCGGCGAGACAGTTAGTCACATGGCACACTGGGACACATGAGGGTGATATCAGCTGTTTAGGGATGTTTGGGACACACAGCCTTTTGATCACAGAATAACAGAACAATCAAATAATCAGGGACATATTGTCTGTGTTGTTTTGTAAGATTGTACATTTGGGCAGTGGTTGCCAAACTGTTTCAACTTTAGACCAAAAAAATAAATTTGGCCCCTCGTATGGACATTTATAATAACACAGATGAATTACCATAAATGTATTCATTCACATTTCATCTTGTTGTGTCTTGTTTAGGTAGTTAACTCTTTGCCTTCATCTTGTTGTGTCCATCTTCTTACATCATGTCCATTTTGTTATATTGTTCTTGTCATTTACATCTTGTGTCATATTCATCTTGTTGTACTTTATACATCACATCCATCTTGTTGAATCTGTCATCTTGGGGTATCGTTTACACTGTGTCCATCTTGTTGTGTAACTTTTGTCAGTTTACTTATTTCAGTGCCATCTTGTTACATGTTTTCGACTATTTCACATGGCTTTGCTGTAGTCGACATTTGTAAACTTTTCCAGTGAACACTTCTTTTCTTTCCTTCTATTCTATGTTTTTTCCATATATTCTCCTCTTTTAGTTGATGACCCAATAAAAAACAAAAAAAACCCCAAAAAAAACAGTTCCACCACTTACTTTGGGTCCTGACCCTAAGTTTGGGAAACTCAGTAATAGAGTAATAAAGTCACTATAGGTGGTCTACAGGGTGCAAGTGTGAGGATTAGATTAGATTAGATTAGATTAGATTAGATTAGATTAGATTAGATTAGATTAGATTAGATTAGAATGAACTTTAATGATCCTTTGGGCAGAGTCCTCAGGAAATTGAGGTCCCAATAGCAGCACAACACTGGGTATATATACACAAGGAATACCACAAGAAAATAGCAAAACAGTAACTCTAAAAAAAGAAAATAGTATTGAAAAAAAACAGGCAATTGCACATTGGAAAGTACTAGTAGAAACAACAAGTAGCAAGGTGGTAAAATAAAGTAAAAATAATAATAACAATAACAATAATAAATAGCTAATTATGTTGTAACATTCATCATGACTTTGACTGAAGATGTACGTGACTGTCATTTGTAGAGGAATAAAAGAGAAGCAGAACAGGCCAGACGATATTAAAACAGGAAAGAAAGATGAGTGAGCCACATCTCAAGGGACTTAATGAGAAGGAACTGAAGACAAAGAAAAGAGAAGTAAAAAGTAAAGGATCTAAAAGATGGAGCAGAGTACAGGGAGAGAGCTACTATTGCACTAATGCAGGCCAGCTTTAATAGACGTCCACAAACCACAGAGCTTCCAGTACAATCTACCAGCCTGTAATTTAACCAAAACCAGAAACGCTGCTATAATTAGTCCTCTACATAGAGAAGCGAAGAGAAGAGAAGAGAAGAAATCTTTGTTCTGAACCCGGGAAACAGTGAATCCTCTGCAAGAGTAAAGCTCCGAAGACAATGGTTTGTAGGAATATGTGGCAAACACTTCCTCTTATGTTATATGCAGTGTTTAAAAGGCAGACTCAGTGTGAGCAAGTGTGGTGTCATACATTAGTGTAATTCAGTGCGTTGGAGTCTCTCTGAGCCAGCTGTCAGTTCAGTGTGTCAGGCAGTAAGCTCTGGCTAAGACCCAAACTCTGGATCATCGCCAGACATGTGCAGGGCTCCGTCTGCTTGACCTCCACACGTTAACCAACAGCCATGACCTAAAGCAGTTGTTTCACTGTCCAAATGAAACCAAACCAAGCTCAAATCAGTCAACAGTCAGATGTCATATGAATAGCTAAATGTCTCTGATGCACAAAACTGTCAAGTTCCTCAATGAAATGTTCTCAGATGGCACACAACACCACTGAATGGATGAAACAGTGGTGTTTGACAGGCAGGGAGGAGCACAATCAGAGTCAGTCTAGTACACAACTCGCCTAATAGCAGATGTGTTACAACTGGACGAATGTCATGAGCTTATGACGCCATCCGGCAGTTAAATTTGATGTAAAAATAAAACAAAAACACAAACAAGAGAGTAAAGTGTAGACTTAGGTGAGAAACTGTATGTAGAAGTGTGTTTAGAGGAGTGTTGGACTGTATAGTCTGCAGAGGTAGGTTAGTGCAACTGTGTTAGTGTTATGTTTATACGTGTTCATTCTCTTGCCACAGTTCAGACATTTCACTTCACACTACAAATGTTTTTGCTTCCCTTTTCCTCATCTTGTGTTTTAACATCTCTTGGGTGCTAGTATTAAACACATTAAAAAAAATCTTTGCGAGAAATACTCGGAACCGGATCTTCAAACTTCTTGACTTCAGTCTTTAAACACTACATGACTTTATGTGAATTTTTTTTTTTTGTTTACAGGGAACATCTACGGGGCTATCAGCTTTAAATTCAGCTAATTTGTTTAGCCACTGTATATTAAAACTAAAATACACGGCTGACTGTAGACAAAAACCTTAAGGTACTGTATTACACAGTTTTGCTTTTACTGGGAAAATTCAGCAACAGTACAAAAACAAATGTTTTGGCTCAGCACTTGTGATCAGTCATACTCAGCAGGCAGTAGTTCCCCAGGGAAAACAAAAAGTGATTTAATCTCCTCATTGCCACATATTTTTGACAAACATATTTCTCCACAGTATTATCAGAAAACCACAAATTATTAGCCATGTTTTCTATCAGTTGGCGCCACTGGTTTTTGTCATCATTGCCGTGTAAACACAGGCCTCATTTCTGAGTTAGTCAGTGTGTTTAACAAACATAGGGCCACATTCATATTCACTGTCATTTTTACCCAGATAATGTCATGAGCAGTAACACGACAAAAATCTGCACAAATTGGTACAAATTGCACACACCTTCATGCCTGTGTGGCTGAATGGTGCAGCCACATCAGACATTCAGGCGTCGGGATGCTTTTCAACGCTGCTGAAACGCTAAAACTCCCTGCTTTGTCCCCAGCTGAATGAATGAAATTAAACTATAGTGGCAAGGCTGCAAGTGAACCCCTTTACCCACCAGACAACACACACACACACACACACACACACACACACACACATACTGCAAGTAGGGCAATGCAGCCAAACACAAATAGTGATTATGGGGGGCCGAGAAAGAATGTTCCCCGCCTCCTTCTACCCCTCCCCCAAGCTGTGACACCCCTTTCCCATTTCATTCATCCTTTTCTCAGGGGCTTAGCTGAGGGGCAAAATGATAACATAACTAACATTTCTCTTACTTAAAAACACCAAATAAAAACATTCACATTTACTTCACTGTAATCCAAACAATTACCTGAAACTATTAAAGTCACTACAGAATTACTCCTCTATCTAAATATAACAATATCCTTACATGTTATTGTTTTTGCGTGTAATAATGACAGGATATGTAGATTAATAACATGTAGGATGTATATTTTTAACAAGAAATTCATGTAAAACTTTTGTATACTCTAAGATGAATGCCTGTTTGTGTGTATCTGTGAGAAAGTACAGAAGTAAACAGCACAGAGGAGGAGGAGGAGGGGGGGGGGGTGTAGATGAGGCAGTCGGAAAAAAAAAAAAGAGTGTAGAGGGTAGAGGTGCTCTTGTCTCAATAGGATGAAATTGAGGACAGGGTTTCTTTACACATGCCTACATATTTAATGTGCTGGCCTAGTGCTGCTGACACTGGATGTGTTGGTTGAATGGCAGGGGGGTTACGCAATGTCACTTTAGTACTGTAAAATACACTTTACCCTCAGTATGTAGTGTGTACTCTTAGCAATTTATATCCAGCACAAAAGCAGTCAGATTAGTTAAAGGGATTATGACTTTACCATTTTAGCAGCACTTGAAAATGTTATTATCATTAATGTTGGTGGGTTACTGAATTTTACTTAAATACATTTTTGTCATCATCTTTTAACTCCACCGCCATTTACAGCAAGTTAATTAGAAAATTTAGGTATTAAAGAAGAATGAACTAATTCATAAAACATGTAGTATATGCCTAGGAAATCCAATCATCTTCTACCAACTCGTGAATCTGGAGAGACTTCTAGGGAAAAAACTTTATCATTCCCAAACAGACAAACAGTCTAAATAAACTGGCACTGGATGAGATCCTGGAGGCAATGTGATGAAATAATGGTTGATAATACTCATGTCTTTTAGGAAGAAAATAGCAGCAATCCTCCTGAGAACCCTGGGTTTCAATATCAATGCAATATTTGTGTGTCTTGGACATATCCCAGAGGGACTACGAAAAACTAATGTTTTCTCAAAATGCAGGGAAAATATCAAAAATTCACAAAACAGGAGAAAATGCTGTCTAGCCAACAAGACAGACTTTTCTTGTACATAAGATTTATATAATATTTTATTTTAAATTGGGCAAAATGGCCTTAAGATGCTGTTTATGACTGTTTGTTTACTCATTGCATGAAATATATCAACAAATGAAAAGTAAGGATATTAAACTTGTAATGCTATATAAATGTGTTAAAAATGACTGTGTTGTTTAAAAAAAAAAACAACAAAAAAACTGCATATATCTTAATGCATTTGCACTAATAATCCAATTATAGCATCATTTAACATTAGTACTTTTCTTCCACTACTCGTTACCCCTCGGCCAACTTCAGGCCAAAGGGGTATTATAATCATTTTGTCGTCTGTCCATCCATCCGTCCATCCATCCATTCAACAACGTAATCGCATTATCAGAAGAATGTAATGAGATATCTGCACCAAATTTATACTGTGGATGCATCTTGGCATGGAGCAGGAGCCTACTGAAAATAGGTCACCTTGACCTACTTTTTCAAGGTCAAATGGCAACATGTCTTTTCAACAACTTAATCGTATTATCTAAAGAATGCATTGAGATTTCCGCACTAAATTTACACAAAGACAATCTAATGTAAATTATAGACCAGTAACTTTCAACAGAATCTTACACTATATTTGGCTGAGGGCTATTAAAAGTGCGCAGCACATTATGTTTTTTCTGATGTAATTCAAATGTTATGTTTTGTCATTGCTTCTGTCAGTCCAGTGGTCATCTCCCCTCCTACCCCACTCCATTGTCCTTGGTTTTATTCATCATTATCTTACAATCAACAAAGTTAATAATAAATATTATACAGTACGTTCCCACAGTGGGCTCATGGAATGTCAGTGTGGATTTCCATAATGGAAGCCTGGCAAACGTCACTCTCACTCTATCGTCTTTTGTCCTGCAGTCAGGTTCCTACATGTTTCTTCACTAAACACACAGTGTTGGTTGAAAGCAGCAGCCAGCTGTTCTCTGCTTGTTTATGGCTGCCGGTGCCGTCAGCTGGTCAAAGTTCAAAGCCACAGGAAACTGGACTGACATACATAAAACAAACACAAGCAGGACATCGTTGAACACAGAAGCCACCCTTAACGTACCAGTGTATACACCCCATCATCTTATTATATTTGTTGCTGACATGACATTACCTTGATCTTAAGTCTGTTATATTGTGCAGTTGTCAAAGAAGCTGAATGAAGAAAAATAATGAGCTGCAACAATTTATTGATTAGCTGTCAACTGTTAAATGAATCAAAAGCTGTTCTGAGATCATCAACTGATGTTTTAAGGAAAAAAATTCAAATTTCTACAATTCCAGCTTCTTAAATTTCAATTCCTGGTTTCTTTATTTTCTTGTTACAGTAAACTGAATGTATTATAGACCAAACTCAGGACAAACCTTTAGGCAACACTGATCAATATTCATCATCATTTTCTGACCATCAACTCATCGGTAAAATAAACAGATTCTTAGTGCAGGCTTTAAATAATGGTCGTAGAACTTTGGCTTCCTGTCCTCAGAGTCTGTGTTAGTTTGCCTTTTTCAGAATATTGTTCATCCATCAGGCGACCACATGTCCATTCATTTATAGTATTTAAAATGTGATCTTTTCATGATCTAAAACCATAAATGAATATATTGTCTCACAGAATAACTACATGGTAGAGTGACAAAGTTCCCCATTTGTGTTGATGTTCAGGATCATTAACATTAGCCACAGAAACATGCAGATTTAATGCCACTGGAGACTGTTTGTTCTGTTAGTGAGCTGTAGAAATAGTCTGTTTTACTGTCCAGTGTACAAGGACAAAGGGGAAAGAATTTGCATTGATTTTTTTTATGTACAGTATGCTGTAGGAAGATAAACCACTCTGTTGCAGATTGTTGACCAACCTTGAGAGATAAAGCCGAATTTTTTGTTTGGGACTGATCTATAAAGTCACCAAATGTTTTCTAATTTAAAGAATTTCAAACTACAGTAGTTATGTCTAAAATAAAGAGAACAATAAATAATCTAGCACGACTTCACTCTCTATGATATAGTATGATATATAAGATATATATGGCCAGAGACACAAATGTAATCTTTTGGAAGGACTATATTTTGTCATAATTCCTAAATAGTGCAATATTTCTGATAAACCCCTTGAATTAAAGCTGAAAGTTCACATTACAGCCACATCTTGATCTTGAAATCTTCACTGTAAAAAGCGCTGAGGTTTTGGACATATATTAATCATTTATTTGTGCTGCAGGACTGAAAATGAGCATCTATCTGTAATTTCGACAGGCAAATTTAATGACAAATAATAGAGAGGAAAGATTTAGCAGAGTAAACGATGGGCTTTTAAAACATTAAATCTGTTAATATGCAGTTGAAAGCCAGCATGATTTAAAGGCCATAGAGTCTTGGTGACACTGAGGCCAACGTCCTGCAGTCTGGTTTCACCAAGACGCTCAGCTGTTCTAGTGTGAAGCAAATGGAAAGGACTGTGTAGGAATGTAGACTGGAAGGCACTGGCTTTGACAAACGACCTGCGTTATAAGGGTGTGGTAGGGGTTAATTTTTGCTCTCTTGGCATCAAATACCATCTTTGAGTGGCGGCGAGATAACTGTGTGTGTGTGTGTGTGTGTGTCTGTGTGTGTGTGTGTCTGTGTGCATACTGGATGCACGTGTAGAGACGTGCGAGGATTTGCCAGACGCTCTGCAGCTGTGTGTGTGTTGTGTATGGGAATCCGAGCTATTATCTGGCATTATAGTCAGGGTTTACCCAAGCCCCATCTGTCACTGTTGTGGTCCATCCAATACACATTCACACACATCATGCCGGAAAACAACTGGGTCACAGGGCCAACAGTGGCTTGTAATTTGTGTGTGTGTGGGTGTGTGTGTGTGTGTGTGTGTGTGTTGCCCATCCTCAGCTTGCATTAGTGTGGATCAAAAATACCGCAGGCGAACATTAAAATATTACTGATGTTCAGAGATTTTAAGCCCGACTGTTTGGGGTTTTCTTTGTCTTTTGAAGCTGCAGATGTCAACCAATAAGGAGTTTTACTTCTACTTGGGTTTCATTTTATGGAAAGTAGAGCAATTTTTGTTGAAAATAACTTGCAGTTATAATCAAAGGTTGTCATCTGATCGCTGTTGCCCAAAATGAAATATTTGGCATGCATATTTGTGGTTTTCAGGAGAAATCACTGCAGTTTTATTACTGTGGTTTGTAAACACCGACCCCTAAGTGTTACATTTTAATAACATCTCCTAGTAACAATAGACTTGTTAGGTATATACACAAAGATTAAGCTGAAATCAGAGAAATGGTTAAGGTGACAGAGGTTATCAATAACCAATAAAACCTCCCAGCATCTGATGTATCCATATGAAAATCAACATTTCATCATGTTTGCACATTTATAAGTGATGCCTCTGCTCCCATTCAGCAACTGTCACAATCTCAGAACAATGCTTTCAGGCTTGACTCGATCGTTGGCAGTCATCCCTGATTTACTGAATAGATGGTGGCATCATCATCTGAGCTAAACAACACACTACTGTCCCCATGTCTGCAAGTCTGCACTGCCGTCACAACACACAGACACGCAACCACTCAGAGGCAGCTCGACAGCAAGGAGTCACAAATTAAAGATGTTGACTCTTATTTGTTTCGGACTAATTTCAACTGAATTAACAGCTGGTGACCAATTGTCTTAGTAATGAAGGAAAATTCTATAGCAATGGAGGGTCTCATATGTGTCCTGTTTAAAGTATTTCACCCAAGTTTGTGGAAGAGTTAGCCAAATGGGTGTTGGGTTTAAGCATCCTCCAGCAAGAAGCATTTTGTCTAATTTTACACAATTATGAAGCATTATTATTATCATGCCTGTGTAGTAAATTTAGGAAAGGTGAGAGGAGTTTTCATGCCACTGCTTTTACATTAATTGGACTCAGGTGCTACCCCTAAGCCATACAACGCAAGGGGAAAACCTTCCACTTGTTGGTTCTTGATCTTATTTGTCAGATTCCATATTAATTTATTGAAATGAAAAAAAAAAATAGAACGCAACCCTTGCATCTTATCATTTAAGTTTCTGGAAACTTGTAGCATTTACAATTAAAACATAACAAATGCAACTCCCAGACTCTGCTTTCTCTATTTCTACAGAAAGTCCTGGCACTGGCAAGTTGAGTTAATAATTTAAGTGTCTAATCAGCATGCCCTATAATAAAACATGAGTAGAGCCACAGTATAGACATGGACTACTTTGCTGTGTTGTCTATTTGATGCCTAAAAAAAGACTCTTCTGGTAGTTGTTGTGACCTTTCAGAAGTTCACCCATTAAAAGTGGGGGAGTCAAATGAAGCATAAACCCATTCAAATCTATGCATATATGGTGCAACACACTCAGCTGCAATACTCTGGAATTACACGTGCATCCTCCTCCCTTCCTTTTCTCTACAACATAAAACAGACAATAAAAGCTGTGCTGATGATAAAACCAGGCGCCTTTTTAACAGCCTCCAGCTACAGCTACTAGTCATCACAATACACTGAAGATAAAAAGGCATGAAAACTGAGAATAATACAAGATTGCATGTACAGAGTTCAGAACCCAGCAGGACTTTGTTTTTACTTGCCCAACTGTAGGAAAAACCTGATACTACTCTTTCACACAGTGACATCATGTACCTAAAGTATAATATCCTACACTGGTTTTAAAGGTCACTGTGGTGGCCTGGATTCTCTAGTTGCCCTTTAAAAATGACAGACCTGCTAATAAGACGTGCTCGTCTTCACAGGTATCTCAAACCCCAATCTATAGAGAGCAGATTAAAACACTGAACAGAATATCTCCAAAAGAATTCACAAACATTTGATCGTATTACGTCTGTTATTGAAAAGATGCAGATCCTTCTGTAAACCTGCAGACAAGCAAAATCTGAAACTCATCATTTAACAACATGTTAAGCTTATTTATCTCCGTTTTATTTCTGCCTCCACACCTAAATTATATTGCACCATTACATCTTTTTGCAGAAGGGTCACTTAAAAGGAATACCAAGTATAGGTGACTAACACAAACTTGACAAGGCATAAACTACACAGTTGAGCACTGAATTTTTAGGACTTAAATCAACAATTTCAGCTGAATAGTATAAAGCTTCTCATGAATTAGCTGTAGCTTAGTTTAATTGGCAATGTGAAGTTTAAAATAGAGTTTACCTAGGAAAAGGGAGGATGGATGAGCTGCATTGTGGTAAATGTAGGATGTTTTGTGGGATGTCTGACCCTTTGAAATATTAAACATGGTCCAAGGATAAACCTATGAAATATTTTGTTTTTTCACTGTTTCTGATATTGAAATATAGGTCATTTGGTTGAATTCCATGAACGTGGGACCTCTCTGAAGCTGTCTGTTCACCAGAATGCTTTCTACATTGATATTTATTTGTTCATGATGATGTTTAGTGTGTTCATTTTAATATTTTGTGGCGTATAAAGGGAGTAGGTAGTGTGTGGAACCGTAGAAGCAAAATGTGGCATAACAGAGTCGAATGAAAAAGCTTAACAATATAAAGGGTAACATATACAGTATAAAAGTGATATAATGAAGCAAATATGTTTTTTTGTCTTTCTTTAATAGAAATATGAGGCTCAAGTAAAAGCAGATCACTTATCTTTGGATTTAATATCCTAGTGCAAGTCAAAAGATTATTCATGCTTGGAAAATTAAGGCTTCAGGATTTGTCTTCAGCAGTAATGAATGGCTGCTGAGATTCCTTTTTGTGAATGGGCCTTGACTAAAAAAGCTAGCTAAGAGTAACAGGTAACATTAAAAGGAAGATAAATGCTCACACACTGATCCAAACATCCCAGACTGTATCATGGGAGATTAGTTGAGGCTTGTCAGCTGCTAATCTTGACTTGGCAAAATGCAATGCTATGAAAGGTTGATACCTTTGTGCACAATTGTCTGTCAGTGTGTGTGTGTGTGTGTGTGTGTGTG
>JAPQRQ010000013.1:2946558-2968506 GCA_037367365.1 Apogon talboti | reverse complement strand
GTGTGTGTGTGTGTGTGTGTGTGTGTGAGCAGGCTGCAATGCCTCCTAAGTTAACCTCAGTCCATCTGCCAATGGAGAAACCTAGCTCACCACTTTTGCACAGCAACACAAAACAAAACACACCCGAAGATGTTAAAATGGAGCCAAGAAAAACATGACAAAGTCTCTGTGGATGGAAACATAGTGGTTTGCAGGTTTATCATTATGGCACTAAGAGTCCACCAACAAACACACACACACACACAGCCTAGAAAGAAAATAAAAGGGGGAGGAGATGTTGACATTCAAAGTCTCAAAAGGGTTTTGTCCCAACGCTGCCTCCGACTGACAAGAGGAAACACACAGCTTTAACGAGACTCAGCATGTGATTAGCATGCTGCCGGCGAGCTCCGTGTACTGTACTGAAGATGGACAAACCTCATGTTAGCACACATCTAACTCACAAAGTTAGAGCCTCAGGACTAAATGCACGGGCCGCTTTAGACTCCATTATGTAACCGTTTGATGGACAGTAATGCCTTCAGCAGGAAGAGCGTCTCAGAGCAGAGACAAAATCAATGTGTCAGGTCATCTTTGTTCATTCGATTAAAGCACCAGTGTGCAGAATTTAGTGTGATCTATGGGCAGAAATGACATGCAGTACTCCTAATCATGTTTTCATCAGTGCACATTGGCTCATAACAATAAATCATCCTGTTTTCTTCAGCTTATATTATGTCCTTAGTTTCTACTGTGGTCCAGAATAGACAAATCACATTAAACTCAGGATGTTTTTTTGATGAATGTTGTAGTTTTTGTAGCATTTTCCACCTGGTTTTGCACCGTTGGATCTAATCTCAAAGGCCCACATGTGATTTATTGTTGTCTAAAATTAACATGTTCCTGTTCTTTTGTCATTTCCTGGTGGTTGCTTTTAGCTACACTAATACCAATTTCAGGGGTTTGGAGTATTTACTAGCAGATGCTGGTGAAAACATTAGAAAATCAGCATTATTAAGAACACACAATAGCAGAGGTTTGTTCAAGTTAAAGAAAATAGGAAAGTAATGACCTGTTTTTACTCTAATGCCTGTCAAAGATGTAATCGAGCAGCTCTTATAACAGCCATATATAGGCTTTTCTTTTCCATAATGGTGTTACAGTATTCATATTTATTTATATAACACTGTGAATGGCGGTCAATGGTGAGAAACAAATACTCTTTAATTATGTTACTACAACACATATCACACTTGTACATTTAAAATACTATATACTGTAAGTCAAGAGAGTTTATGTTTGTGGTAAAGTTACAACTAGTTTTGTGTTTAGTGTTCAGTGGACAGAATTCTTTGTCACAGCTGATACACATCTAACACCAAAACTGTGTATTTCACCTAGTTCTTTTTGACAGTAAGGTAAAAAAAAAATAGTGTTAAAAGAAGTGAAAATTACTACAACCTCTACTACAACTACATTTTCAGCAGCTTTTATCAGATTAGGGTTACAATGACATCACCTCAATGACTTTTGGGTGTTGTCTTTTTATTTACATGTTTTCATAGTCTGATACTTTGAACTTTCCTGACTTGAAAAATTATCTTTTAAAAGTACAAACATCATATATCTAATTACTCTTCTCTGATCATTACGTGTAAAAGATTTTTTTTTTCCAAAATAAAGCACCATAGTACACAACCAGAAGGGATGGGACCACTATTCTGTAGGTTCTGTCATGTGTTTGGAAAGGGAGGGATATTCAGTTGATTGAAGTCTGCAACATCATCTATAGATGCCAGTGAATCCTCCACACCAGCCCTTTAATTCACACAGGGGTTGTTCCATTATAGATCTATACTGCAAAGAGTAAAATGCTTTTGTTCCTATTCATTTTGCTCAGAGGTTGATTTCATCTAATTTTGTGCATATCTAAACCAAAATAAACAAAGACAAGTTATGTATTGCTATTCACTTTACAAAATGTCCCATACAAGCACTTTTTCTGCTTGTATTGGTCCTTCATAAACAAATATACTGCCACACATGGGTTCTTCTTTTCATAATTAGGAATATGTTAAAACGCCGCAGCCTTAAGGAAGACTTTTGCTAGACATTTCCAATTTAAATGATACTGTAGTCACATAAAAGACAAAACTACTTCAAATCCATGATATTCTGCACACAAAGAGACATAAGATGTACTGCAGGACACTACAGGAACTGTGTCACAGTACCTCTCTATAAAACAACCATAACACACACACACACACATAGTCTATTACCTGTCATCATCTTGAGTTGCAGCCACAGTCTGGTGATATCGTGGCAGAGCTGGGACACTCGATTCAGAGCCATGATTTTGCCGGTACATGTATGCCCCCCTCACACACATGTACACAAACCCTCACATACACCCACCCACTCACAGTTAACACACATTCAGACACTACTGCACTTCGTCAGAAAACATCACGGTGGAAGTTCAGCCAGTCCATTCCGACACAGACGAGCACTTGAGCCGCTCACTGAGCTGTCACTGCACGGGGTAGCCCACACACACACACACACACACACACAGAATCTCATACGCACGCACACACACACCTCCCCCCTCCCATTGCCCATGTGCCTGCTCAGGGGGGTGGAGCTTCACACAGTCCGCCCCCAGCATCACATTTCACACTGGCTTTCCAAAAGCTCAACTACAATGTAACAGGAGTACAAGACTTTGATGTGCAAATATACTTTCTGATTATATATAATTCTAATAGAGACAATAGTAGAACTACATTAACAGCTTCAGCTCTGCAGGTATACAGTACTGGAGGTATACAGAGCCTTGAATAACTTCAATGAAAGTACTAATATTAAAATGTGAAAAAATACTGCACTACAAGTAAACAATCTGCATTAAAAACCTAAGTGAAAGTAGTTTTTCCCGATTCCTTTTCCTGTGTTTGTTTTTGTAATTTTTACATTTTACATGTTTAATGTCTTATTCTGATCTGATGTGGGACTTTTATTTTGACAGATGTGCATGAAAACCGCGTGATAGATTAACTGAAAGCTTATGATGTTCTAAATGAAGAGCAAATATTGTAGAGTTAAATAAGGATTTATAGAAAGTGACGATAAAGAGATTGAGACCCAAAAGCATCCAAACTTAAATATCATTTAAGAATCAAAACCACTTCCACAAATGTGTGTTTAAGTGAAAATAATCTATTTTTATTTCTATTTTTCTCAGTTATGTTAATTGCATCATTAGAATCATGTGCTCACAATGCAGAGTTTTTAATCATCCCTATTATGAATACTGCACAAGCTTTAAAATTATACAACTCACTTTAGCCTTGAATATTTCATTCCACATTATTACATTACAACGATAAAAGACTTGAACTGTATTCATTATGCTTTTAGAACTTCTAATCTTATAGCAGTCATATTTAATAGACAGTCACCACTTACGGTCGATGGTCATTACCAGGTAAATTACATTACCTCTTTAACATTTTTGTTTTGATCTACAGACAATATAAAAATCTGTCATGAGTGGCCCAAACCAAATGATCTGTCAGCCGATACTAATCAGCTTGTCTAGGGACTTGCTCTGACTCAGCCGCTTTCTCTTCTCTTGTATTTGTGGAATGGAAATTAATGTGCTTTTATGAGCCTGAAGATACAAAGAGTAGCTGTGACAATAGTGAAACAATAAAAGTAACAATAAATTTGTCGATTTTAAAATCTTTTGTTCAAGTAAGTGATAAATACAGATGTATGCGTAGATATGCACGATATAAATATAAATAAAGTAATGACATATTTTTATGTTATTCTCATGATTAATCCTCAAAGATGACGACCAAAAGCATCTTCAGATCTAAAAGGTTTAATAACTTTGGAGCGACTAATCCTATCAATACATGTATATAATCCAGGTTAAATGCAGTTTCTCAGCTTTTCATCATCATCAGACATGACCCATTTGGAAAGTCAGAGGCTCCATAGTGAACATGTAAACACTGTGATTTTCTGCAGCATTGATTCACCAGTAAAACCCATGGAGTTTGACAAATTGCAGCGGTTGTAGGTTGAATTAGTGATACATTTTGTGGAAAAAGTCACTTTCACTTCAGTTTTCATGGTTATGTTACTGATATAATAACCTCCAACACTACATGGTCAGTAAATTAGATGGAAGAAAATGCCTGAGTTCAACAGAAGAATGCAGAGGAAATATGATAAATTACTTAGGAAAGGTTAGATAACAAAAATCATTGAGTTTAGCAAAAAATAGTTCTAGGTCTTTACAGAGTACAATAAACTTAACAGTTCATAGTTTTTACTGATTTAGAAATGTTATTTTGTTTGTTCTACTTGCAGCCTCCACTTATCATTTTGCAGGTAAAGGAGGAAAAACAACTTACAACACACTAATGTTCAGTGTCATCATATTGTTTCTGAGTTGTTTGTCAGCATCAAAGTAAAGCAATCATTTACAGGTGAATGATGTTAGTCTGGCAGAAATAAGAACAACTAGAATCCAGTTCTGGCTGACAACAGACATGATAAAAAATTAATGTGACAAATTTATAAAACCAGATTAAATTTTATCTGCGCACACACAAAACTCAGTGGAAACAGCAGGGGGACCCAGTGTGCCACATAATGAACCAGTGCAAAGTTAAACTGGTGTTAGTGTAAATAGACCCTGAGGAGTTCAATTCATAAAATATATACCTGCAGGAAAAGTCATTACATTTTGATTGCTTGTTTCTGTTTTATGTGCAGCCATAAAGTAATGTTATAACAGGACAAATGCCCACGCATGCGCAACCACAACAAAATGTGTTATGTGTGAAAGAAGACTTAGAAAACCTTTGTATTTATAATGAGAAACAGACAAATGCCAGGCTACAAAAATTCCCATCTCTGTTTTTGTCATCTGATGCTGTCATTTTATTATTTCAGTAAATTTAAGTGCTAAACATGCCAGAGAAATATGACTTATTGTGACTTTCTGGCTGAGGTTTTGTGGGTTCATTCTTATGTAATGCCCCTCACAGGTAAATTAAACGTAACCCTCATGACGACCTTTAACCTCTGATATGTCAATAGTGTTTGTTTGTGCTGCTGTTTGCCTTTTCGGTGTTCATCCTGGTGAGTTAAAGTAATAAATAGAGTCTACCTTTTAAAATGCAAACTACAGCACTTTCTGTTCCTCAGAATTAACATCCTCCAAAGCCTTTTACATCTATTATGTTGTTCCCATGCCTTCTTCCTCTTTACTGTATTTTATGAGGTAAATAATGATAAGATATTCCACTAAATCTAAGAACATAAAAAGTTAAGTTAAAATATTCCACATGTAATATTGAACCACAGTAATGACTAATATCTGTGAGATTGTAACTAATTATTTTCATTTATCATGAATCTACTGTTTGAAGTTTGATTAGACTTCATTTTGTATGGAAAATGTCAGAAAATAATGAAAATTCCTTGCAGCACATATTAAAATGTTAGTTTTATCTGGCCACCTACACAAAACCCATTCTGTTTATTAATGAATTTAACAAACACACTAACACTTAAATGAAGAGGTTCATCATTAAAATTGTTGATTTACTTTGTCTGTGACTATGGTTTCACACTGTAGGCAAAAGCTGCCCAAATCTGACTCTTTTGTCCATATGTGTCCCATATCTGATAGTCTGACAGTCTGAACAGCACAAATCAGATTTTTTTTCCATATCAGAGCCAGGCCACATTCATATGTGGTCCTGAATCCAATACATCTTTATACATTGCATTTTATCCGACTTCAACAACCATCTGGCATCCTTTTAAATTATGTGAAAAACCATAGATTTTAACTAAAAAACTGAATTGAGCATCAAGACCTGCAGCGTGAATTTAGCCTAATTGTAATGATGCAGCTTTTTCAAACATATCGTTTCATGTACATATTAAAAAACGCATCAGGATCATGTTTATGTACTGGACAGCAATAGGTTTGATGTGTTAAACAAATCTGATTAACACATGATTAACTTGCACATTCTAATTCTGTGTAAAGATGAACAAAAGTGGGACACAATGTATTATCTACATTTTCCATTCTGACAGAAATAGATGAAATATCAGTCCATATCGCTTTCGGATCATATTCAAATGGGACTTGTGCCAATGGCTGTATTTTTCTTCACGCAAAAACAAAATACCACTGTTTTCATCATTATTTCTCAGTGTGCGGTGTCTTTAAAAATGTTATGTAAAAAAAGGTTTTGAAAACTTTTATATGTATAATCAGAAACAGACAAAGGCCAATAACAGCGGTAGTCTGATCAAGATTAAGCACAAGGAGATGAAAAACAATGACTATATTAGATTATGAATTACATTTAGGCTAAATTAAAGAGCAGTTCCTCGATTTAGTCTGAGATGAGATTATCAATAAACAAAGCGATGGATTTAACCCCATGTGAATGTAATAATAAGTCTCTATGACAGTTCATTTAGTTCGATTAGGATGATAAAGAATGTTGGATGTGGGACAGGAAGAGGTTGAGGGTTTTTAATGGTTCAGTTCCTGTTTTGGGTAATTTATGCTCCGACAGTTTCAGCCTCAGATGCACAGCTCCACTGCAAAGACTTATACAGAAGTCTCTTTTTATTATAATAATCACATAAAGGTTAGATGAAACTAATAGCTTATATGGACTGCAAAACAGGAGACCACAGCTTCAGTCACATACTCTTCTGACTGCAACATGGACAAATGCTGAATCCCTTTTTATGTTTACTGAATGAAAATTCAAAGTTTACAGATCCTCTTTATTTATTGCTCATGTTACATGTGTAGATTTAGGTGCAGTCACATTCATTTTACCTTTGGACAAACCAGATTGATTTTCTGATTTGTTCACCTCTTCAGTGTCCTGGTTCCTGCCGTGTTTTTCCAGATATCAGCAATTAATCTATAGAGGTTGACTACAGTACTGTACAGAAGTCTTAAGTCACTATTTAGTGTGACCTCTGACCCTGTGACAACAAGCAGCACAAAGAATTAGAATCATCTGACATGTGTTGAATGAAACCAGGTATAAAACATCAGAAAACTAATGCTAGAAATCTCATATTGTCTGAATAAAAGGGTTAAAGATATGTTAAGTGCAAAGGGAGGTCACACTAAATACGACCACTTTGGTTTATAGAAACCTTATTTTCTGTGACACACATACATCACATACGTCAGATTGGATCTTACTGTAATACAGAGACTGAGAAATGCATATGTGTGGTTATTAGAATTTACTAAACCAACCAACCTTTTGCACAGTACTGTATCAGAATCTTGCTTTGAAACTGCAGTGCTTGGTACCTTTTTTCATATGCACTCAGAAATTATGGTAAGAAGACTATAAATGATTCTTATATGCAACAATAAATAAATCTTCCCTATGTGGCTAGGTGATAAATGCTCATTATCCAGTATTGTGATATATTTTCAAGTCACTATAATTAGTTTTCTTGTTTTTTAGGGTCTATTTTGTTTACATTGTCAACTAAAACACCTCTCTGTTTCAGTGGTTTGTTGTTGTATTTCATAATTATACTGATTATTTTGATATTTAACAAAACACTGTCATTATCATAGTCTGGAATGTTCCAATGTTTGGTTAAGTGTTTGTAACCAGGTTATACTGTTTTGTCTTGTATTGTTTATGTCTCATTTTTTCCTTCCCTTTCACTTATTTGGAATTTACAGAAAAAAACTTAACATTTACATTTTTTGTGATATTTATCGATATTGAATGATGTTCATCATGATAACATTTTTGCCTCAATCACTCAGATCTATCTCCAAATACTGAATTTTAACAGATGCTGTAGCTGTTTAAGTGTAAGGGTTTCTCTTATTAAGGGATCATCATGTTGTCAAGTAATACAGCTATTGATATGATGCAGTCAGATGGGATGATACATGCAAAGTCCTCAAAGCTACTTCAGTAAAGAGTTTGGATAAATGCACATCTGTGTTTCCATGGGATACAGATCAGACCGAACGGGATGCAACGGAGACCTCTGTGTATGTAAGGGATGTGCTGCAGACGAGAGCTGGAATAACCTCTGAGATTAATGATTATTCAAGACTTTTCCCCCTCTTGTCTGTCGGCAGAGACCAAACACTATTGACTCCTTCCGCTGCAGGATCAAACACTGTTGACCTGCTCCAGTGTAAACAGGAAGACACCAATCAACAAGAAATGAGCCACAGAAATGAAGGAAGTGGTGGAGGATACGTAGGAGGACAAAAAGGTGACAGCAGGTGGACAGCTTGAGTCAATGTGTGTGATAGAAGGACCAAAACTGACTTCATAAGAGGTGATAAACATGAGCTTTTAACTGAAACTACTATATTTAGTATGATGAGGAGAAGCTCCACAGTTTTCTATTTTTAGTCAGAGGTGAGCAGTATTCATCTGCTGTGGAAACTGTGGAGACATGGCTACATATGACAGGAGGCATTTGTCATTTTGTATATTAATCATGCTGAAATTGGTATATAAATATGACTTTCTTTAGAATTTAACAGTCTTAACATGCTCAATGTCAAATTTTCACCGGATCAACACAAACATAATTGAAATTCAAGTTCAGAAAATTAAAGTTTTCAAGATACAACGATTTTTTCCTCAAACTGTTTAAGTTCTAAGTCATAAAGCACTACTTTCTTTCATTTTTCACAAAAACACAACTTCCTATGGTCACACATTCAGAATAAAGTCACACACTTCATGATCACAGTTATTCAAGAAAGAATTCAGACGTTACCAGGTCATTTTGGACACCATCTGTTCTATATTTCCCGTTTTATTTGTACAAGATATAGTAATAGCAGTCTAAAATTATGTGAAAATATATCTTGGGTTGAAAAACACAATATTGTGGCTATTTATGCCTGACTCTTGCACAAACTTGAAAACACTGTACAGCACCTAGGCCATCTAAAAAGTTATAGAAAATAATTCATTCTAAAAATATTTTTTATTGTGCTTTTGGGGCCTAAAACATACAGAAAAGCAAAATCTAATATCTATTGGAAAAATTTCATTGGATAAAAATGTTAAATGACCTTGATAAATGATATTAACAAAAACGAACATATTGTATTCCCCCTTAATGCAAGTGCAAACTCTCTCAATGTGCAAATACTGTTCATTTTAGAATTTAAATAAATGACAAGACTTTTCCAGCTTTTTCCTAAAGGTTGTTGAACTTGTAAGAGATGCTCACAACATCACATCCAACTCCAACATATATGACTATATCTCAAATCCTGCCACAAGTAACCGCAGTGAAGTCAGATTCTAAACTAAACAGCTGTCTTCCTTGCTGTGATTAAATCACTCTGTATCCTGACACTCAAACTTCACAGGACACGAAAGGTTCTCATCAGCTTCTCACACCATTAATCGGGTCTTTATGAAGCTGAGGATTGGGCTGAAGGTGGAAAAACTTGTCATTAGACCATGTGACTCTAAAGAATTACAAAACCCACTTTAACTCAGAACCTGATAGAAATAAAACTGACAATATGAGGACAATGAGGCATTCAACACAGTAATAAGATTTATTGCTTATTCACTTATGGCCTTACATACCTCACACTGCACAAAGGGCCCACTTATATTTGTAGTGTTTCTAATACTAGTTCACTTGCTGAAAGAAGAAAGTCTCAATTGTCTTCTCCTTTTCCCTAAAACATGTTTTGCAAAGCTATTTTGTTCCTCCTCTTACCTCAATCACTGAGCTATAAAATTGATACAAAACATGAACAAACAGAAGTCCATTTAAGTAGGCTTCTATACTTTAGTACAAGTCAACATAATAATCGTCTGAAGGCCAGAGGACAATCAATGTGAAAAACACAGATCATGTTCAATACAATATGCACTGGCCTGTTCATGTAGTGTTAATATACTAACACTGGAATAGGAATTAAGTAGAAGTGCTCTACCTGTATGGTTTGTCAGGGTTTTAGAATGGGTGAAAGTACATCAATTATCCTCAATAATAATATATGTGGGTAAGACAAGCTGAATATATCATGCTGTAGCCTAAAATGAAGCAGCTCTCACTCCTGTTAGTAGCTGAACAGAGGACTGATGTGACTGTGGAGATGTGAACCGAGACGCTTCGTCACACTGTAAACGTCTATCCTATTTATTTAGTACCATCAAACCCCAGTAACCCAGATTAGACATTTGTCAACATGCGCACAATTATCCCACGAAGAATTGTTCTCACACCCTGATCTTGTGGTTATTGTTTGATTTAAGCTGATGCCCATTCACCTGATTTTGTTAACACTAAATTCAGACAACATAAGATGATCACTGGGTTAAATTAGAGCATAATATTTAACACTGGCATGAAACCAACCAGTCACAGCTCGCCAATTTTCTTGATCTTTTAGATGTGGCAATTGTCTTACTTGGAAAGATGAAGATAATTCAGACACATTAGACTTTGTGTGTTGATATGAGGTGTCTCAAATTCTGTTGTCTATTGCAATGTACTACAAAGATTCAATACCAAGTGTGAGCTGAGCATGAACCCGGCATAAGAGGCCTGATAGCACAGTCCTTGATGGCTAAATGTTAAAGTCACAGGATGTGGACCATGAACCCAAAACTGAAGAATAGGAAACACAGGTTATATAGGGTCAGGATTTCATTGTATACACACACACATACAGTGTGAACAAAACGAAAGAGAAAGACCAGGCGGGGACTTCAGGGAAAGACTATTAAAATGATGAGAAGCAGTTTGCAAAAATCATGTGAATAACCGTAAAAGGGGAAGTTTTGCACCGTGGGGTGTCAGTGATATCAGTCACGATGGGTCATCTGTCAAGGAAGTACCAGAGGAAGTTACAAAGAAAACACCTGATGGACAAAACCATAGAGAAAAGAAACTAAACCAGGGACATTTTGATCATCTGATACATTATTACATTTACAATTAAATTAGCTTTTTGAATGATTTCCGTAGATTAATAGGATGTTAATTCCCTTTCGCAGTGGTCTGGGCTGTTTATCGGTGATCCTCCCCTCTCTGTCCTCTGCTTTTAATGTCCCTCTAAAACCCATTTTAATCCATTTACCAGAGTAAAATGTGCAACTATATTGTATGTAGCTCTGACATGTGTTTGATGCATTTATAATGTCGACATTACAAATATGATGTCGGAAGTTATTTGTGACATATTGTAACTATGACAGATTCATTTTGCATGAGAAGGACCTACATGACGCCTGTCCCATCTGCCAGGGGATTGTTCGCACCAGGAGAGCGTTGACGGAGCTTGAGGCTTGTGTTCTCTGCAGTCAGCATCCATGTTCAACCCTGGAGAGATTGGTCAGGTTTGTGGAAAAGGTGCTAGCAAATACAGCTATCACTTGGCATGACCCCCCTCCTCTCCAAGTTGGAGACCCCAGCTTTGTCCGGGTCTGACGGCAAAGAGTTTTTGGCCAAAGTCCCCGCTGTTAGCTGGGCGGACCAGATGGAGCTTGTTGACGGGTTAGCTGAGATTGAGCCGGGGCCCTCCGAGTATGCTGCTCAGCCACAGTTTGGGCAGTGCCTAGCCCAGGATGATGTTGACATTCTCAACATTGGATTGGACATCCACGGGCTGTCAGAGGATGAGCATGATGTTCTATCATCTGCTCAGTGCACTACCGCTGCTGCGCCGGCTGTCCAGGCTGACACTTCCTTCTTCTCCCTGTGCCATCGTGCCACAGAGAAGATGGAGGTGGACTGGCCCTCGCCTCCCCCGGCTCAGAAGACATCTGTTTGCGGGCTTTATCCTGCCCCATGAAACAACGGCCATTAAGAACCGCCTGCCGTTGTTCCCAGACTTTATGTCTGAGCTCACCTCATCAAGGAACAAACCGCTGTACACCTGTAACACAGTGCCCGACTATGGACAGTATATGGACGTAGAGGGAGCTGAGAAGGCCTGTTTGGGGGTGTCTTACCCCTATGGAACCGTCCCTGGCAGTATATCTGGCCCTGTCTCACAACCATGGTGTGGGCGAGCCTGGGTCAGCTGATGGTCTGTTTGGGCAGTAGCTCAATGCCATTCAGACCAGCTTTGAGACTAAGAAGAAGCAGACTGAGGCCCTGCGCTACATCATCCCCAGGCATGAGTCCACACCTAAGCTGCCAGGGAAGCCTGTGGTGCCAGCACACACCGTCAAGAGGCCTGCACCAGCTGTGAGTTCAGGCTCTCACCTGGTGAGGCCTCAAAACCAGGATCAAGTCATGCAGGCATGTAGGCATGCAGCTACCACAGCTGCATGCCTACATGCTAAAAGGTCAAAATTAATAGCCAGGGGTCTGTCCGCCAGTGTGGTGGCTACAATCTAAAGTGCTAAGGTGTCATCTTATGAAAAGTGCTATACAAATAAAGATTGATTGATTGATTGATTGATCCACCAGAGGCTTGTATGCCTGCAAATGGCGCGTTTAAACAGTGGTGTCAAGAATGGAGTGTACGTCCATTTCAGTGCTCTGTTGTGGATGTTTTGGCATTATTTCAGGAGCTGTTGGAGAAGGGCCTTTCCTTTTCTACCGTAAAGGTTTATCTGGGGACCATATTGGCTTGTCACATTGGTTTTGATGGGGTAATGCCAGGCTTTACCCCAGGCATTGCTTCTGGCTTTGACCTCTGCAAAACGAGTGGGTGATCTTCATGCCTTGTCAGTGTATCCCTTCTGTACTCAGCTCTCCTCAGATGGGTTGAGGGTTACATTACATCCAAATGCAGCGTATTTGCCCAAGGTTATTCCTGCAGATTTCACCTCCATGGATTTTGAGCTTTTGAGTTTCTGCCTTCCTCCTTTTTCTTCGGAGGAGCAGAAAAGGTTGCATTCCCTGTGCCCAGTGCGTGTGCTACAGGCCTACCTTGTGCACAAAAGCAATGGCCTCTCATTGCCACAGGGTGTAAGGGCGCATTCCACCCAAGGCATGGCAACATCCTGAGCTCTCTTCAGAGGGGCATCTCTTACTGCAGCGAGTTGGGCATCACTGCACACTTTTGTTCAGCTCTACTGTTTGGATGTGACAGCCCCTTCAGTGGCGCACTCTGTCTTATCCGCTGGGTCTACTATGCACTAAGCTGCTGGAGGTCGACCCCTGTTCGGTAGCTGCTCTGCAGGTCATGAATGCATGTCCCATAGTACATGTGTTGTACTGAGCAAATTGAAGGAACAAACAGTTATGTCTATAACTTCTGTTCCCTGAGAGAGATGAACGAAGTACAACACTTTGTTGCCCTGCCGCACAGCTGTGTTCGGTGAAGAGCGGCTATTGAACTTAGAGATGACTGTGTTACGATGGTTAGACAGGCAAGGCCCTGCCTACACATACGTCACACAGGTCATCTGTATTTTCAGGCATGAATAAAGGCATCTTCAGCCAGGCCACGCAAGGGCACGATGTCACATAGTACATGTGTTGTACCTCATTCCTGTCCCTCAGGGAACAGGAGTTATAGACATAACTGTTCAATTTTTTCATCGCTGCCTGCCATCCTTTTCATGGTAGGCCAAAGAGAAAAAAAATGTTGCTGTATAGGTCCCAAGGCAATGCAAAATTTCCCTTTTTGGTATTTTTGGGTCTCTTCTCTTCAAGTTTGGAATCCCTGCCTACAGTAAACCTTACTATCCAATAAAGCCAAAAATATATCTTTTAACTAAATGAAAAAATACAATAGAATGTGATGCAATATCCAGAGTCCTCACATGATAGAGAGATGTAACAACTCTGGATTCTCAGGTAGATGTGTATGTTTTAAAAGTAAATCCGGTTAAGTTTCCCATCAACTTGACCATATAGTAAAATGCTTTAAAACTAAAAGGAGAAAAGTAATTTGTAAACTAGAAGGCTGTTCATGTACATGAGCATGCCACAGAGGTCTGACAGTCCTGTAAATCAAACACTCTCTTCCATTGTAATGCTTCAAATTGATCCAGCCCTGGTTCATCTGTGGCCCATGCCCTGTCCTTCCACCAGGTTTCAGGAAATTTGGAACAGAAGTTTTTGACAGACAGATGCATAGTCTCCTCATTGGCTGACGTGATTAAATTAGTTTGGATGGGATGAGTGTGAAATAGAGGACTATTTTCCAAAAGTATCACACAGTTCTGTAGGTTTAATAGAATCTGTGGCAAATCACAGAGGAAATCAGCCAAGATTGAATGGTTTTTAAAACAATGAAAAATGCATAATTGGTTCCCTCTTTAAACCAGAAACAAACTAAACAATGGATGGAGATTTAATGTATGAACAGTTGAAAATAAAAAGCCAAGAACAAAAAGGTAAAGGCTCTAGTGTCTCACATCTAAAAGCAGTATGTGTCTCAGTATTTCCAAAATAGCTCTTCCTAAAAATACACATTACTAAATATAGACTCTTAGCAAAACAACCAGAATAGACCAGAACTGCCAATGAGAAGCAAAATCATTGTACACACACAGTGCATGATCAGTGATGTAGAAACACTCGACGCAGACACTCATCACTCTGCTGCACGTGCACACATGTCCTGTAATGATACCACCTTCTACTGAACCACCTTGAGTAAACAAGGATGTAGTTTTCTGAAATACTCTAAAGCATCAGTTCTTTTCCCACACTCTACTTTGATCGGCTATGGACTACAGAACAAGAATGATCACAGAAAATATTGGGGTTTTTTTTAGTTTAGTGAATCTCTGTCTGCAAGAAAACCAGCAAAGAACATAAAAAGACTTAAAGACCAATTTTTTTTCCAACATCCACTGTCAGTATCAGCTATTTTTAATTTGATGAGAATTACTGCCTTGTGATTTAAGTAAAGCTGTAATGGAAGCTCTTTTCATTTGAGAGAAACACTCATAACTCATAACGCACGACTTCTTTATGTTTTAAAGGATGAATAACAGAACTGCGGCTCGCTCATGATGCCGGTATTTAATGAAAGTAATAGTTGAAATCTGGTAAATGGGTAAAAGATAAATAAATTGGATATAAAAAGAGAACTGCTGCTCCCATTTAAAGCTGAAAGGAGTAGTTTATATATCCTTTTGAAAGTGGGAGAAACAGAAATCCCCAGTATTATCCCTTAGCTTCACAAAACAAGAGAGAAAAATATATATCTATAAATGGATTATGAAAAACAAGGTCAATTCATGCAAAAAAATAGCAACATTTTCAGAGCCACAGCAGCTCCGTGAAAACAAACTAGTCACTATTGAATATTTTTTTATCATTTGTTCAGCTTGAAGCACAGCATGACCAATTAAAATGTTTCAGAGACAAATGATGTGAACATTAAATGGAAACAGAACTTAAAGAGTGTTAACGCGCGCACACACACACACACACACACACACACACACACACACACGCACACACATCCCTGTAAAACTCACTCTGCAGCAGCTGACAAGACTGGTTGTATCTGTAGTAGCTCTTCATCTCCTCCAGTGAGATAGAGACAAACCTTTGTGCTCCACATTTCTTTTCCCCCACACATTCCTTCATCCCGGCCCGCTGTCCGTGCTCCTCTTCCTCCCTCATCGTCTTCATCTCCACGTTTCAACAGATCATCACCTCATTTCCAAACACTCCCAGTCTCACCCCCACACACACACAAACAAACACACAAACCTGTCAAAGTTTGCTGAGCTATTACACCACCTCCTCTGTCGTCAGCTCCGCCTTCCTGCTGTGCTTGTATGGAAGTCTGCCTACAAATATACCTGACTGAGCAAGAAGCTGACAAACACTGATCGACCATTGACAGTTTTCCTCTCATGTTTGTGACTGGAAGTTACAAAAATAATCCATATATTCTGCTCCTGCTGATCTAGTTTCCCCCAAACAACCTAGTCATAACAATTCACGCTTTAGTTTATTGGATCACGTGTGCAGAAGCTGGTACTTTTTCCTGAAGACTTATTTATAAAACAAGTGGTGCAGTTATCTTAAATGAATAAATATTAAAGTTTTTCTCATGATCCAAAAGAAGGCTCAGGATTAGATACATTTTGTTTCTTGGGTTGCCGATTGGAGTGAAAAGCATATTAATACTGTAAGTTAATTCATTCTCCTAATTAAAATTGAATAAGAGTATGAACAAGACCTAGATGTAAGAATTGATGGGCATAATGGAAAAGATGCAAAGATGAAAGATGGAAAGACACGAATAAGACAAAAACAGCACATCAACCCGCAACAAGACATACGACAAAAATGACAAGATGAAAACTACATGGACACAATGTTAAGACTTCCAGGTCACATGGTAAAACTGTTGAGACTGAGTTAATGGGTCTAAATAATTTCACTGCTGAAAATAGGAACTGTTTGATTTCATTAAGTTTCTTTAAATGTTTACATATCTCCTGTCTAATTCATTGAACAACAGTAATGTTTATGCTATGGTTAAATAAGCCTGGCCAAATTATATTTAAGTCGTTTTGGATAGAAGCATCTCCTAAATGCAATGTAATGAGCAGGTGCGGTTGTCATGGCAACATGGCAACATATCTGCAGTCACTAAAACCATGGCAACATAGTAACATGTCAGTCGTGGTAAAACCATGGCAACATGTCTGCAGCAGCGACCTATTCTAGTTAGGCTGTTCAGACCATCAACAGGAGCATACAGCCCATTGGTATGTAGCAACTGCTATCTGCTAATATAGTCTGCTAACGCTGTTAAATCTTCTGGGTAATGTGGTTTCTGGGTACTAGTCGCTGCAGTTAAGGCCTCAGAGTCCTGCATACTTGACTCCATGGATGTCCGCCGGACACATTCGTACAAAGCTCAATTTTTACGACTGCATGGACTTAGCGTACGCATACTCATTGTTACACAATAGATCTCTTGTTACATGGAAGATAACCTTGTTTGCTTCTTATTTGTTCCATATGTATAAGAATATGTTGTATTCATGTATTTGTTTCTATTTGAGGGTTTATGACCTGTGGTAAAACGAAATAAAACAAGAAAAGTACAAACACGAGTCATAGCATTGTGTGCTGCCTGCCTAGCCTTTTCAGGGGCTAAAATCTGAAAGATCTGATCACACAAGACAAAAAAATACAAATCATGCAGCATGCGATACAATGAAAATGACAAAAAACATACAAGATGAAAACTCCAGACAAATGGTGAAAACAACATAAGACGCAAATGCAAAAACAACACAAAATACAAGTCAAAAACAATGTAAAAGATGCATCAAGATGAAAATGATTTAAAATGCAACAAAAAACTATGTAAAATACACAATAAGATACAGATGACATTAAAGGATGCAGTAAGAGATGCAAGATGAAAAAACAACTGTTACATAAAAAAATAAGACAAATATGACAGAAAAGACGCAAAAAGACAAAAAGGAAAAGAAATAATAAGAAAAGCCTAAACCTATTAATAGTAATATGTATGTAGGTAAAAAGAGGTGACTTGCAAATCATATTAAATAATCATCTATTAAAGGTTATGTGTATGATCCAAGTAAAGGCTCAGGATTAGATCAATTATTTGCAAAATAACTAGGGACCATGCGGAGTACCAATTGCTTTCAGTGAGGACATATAAATTCATTATCACTGATACGCTAACATGCTAAAATCTTAAGAATGAATTCTCTGACATGGTTTCAGTCCAAGAATATTTTAATAAATGACTAAAGTGTTACTAAAATTACAGTTCATTCCTATTCTGTCAACAGTTTTAAACAATGAATCCATTCATTTTTTCTGTGATTTTTCAGCAGTATTTAGTACATATTTACTGTCTTCCGCTAGACAGAAGTGATAATGGCTCCTTTTTGTTTAACATGAGAGTCTGTTGTGGACAGTTGTTTGGTTAATTAATTTACTTTAGACTCTATATGTACAAAGGCCTGTTTTTGCATATTTATTTAAAGAAAAAAATATTGGATCAATCAGTAATTAAACCAATACAAATCACTTATATAGATATAATTATTGATCCATTATTCATTCGCTCTCACATTCACACTATGGTGGTGGTGAACTACGTTTGATATTGAGGACTGGCCTGTATTTTTTCCCCAACTTAAGTCAGTCAAAGTGTTTTTCCTTGAACAATCCGCATTGTTTTACAGGAGCAAATATAATCATCTTTAACCAAGAGCCAATGGTTGAAATTGGATATTTTACAGCTGCTGTTGCACTGTGCACACATATTAAAGGAGTTATATCACAGTCATTCTATAGACATAACATTAATTAATACAAACACTCATGGCTGCTCATATTCATTGGACTACAGTCATCCAGGACCTATACTGTTCCTTATCAGACTTAGCTGCTTTAACTGGAACCATAAAACCTGAGGCAGCGCCCGATCTTTTAGTGCCATTAGTGCTATTTCCGAGACAGATGGGACATCCTTATTTGAATAGAAAACCTCAAATAAAAATCGATCTCCAATCTAACGTGTACAAAGAAACACCATCACTCCTGGTCCTCTCCCCCTGTTTGCTTTCTAACTCTGCAAGAAAGTGTTTCAACGTTAATCTGTCTGTCTAAACCTTTAATGCTCGATTATCATTAAGACAACACTCACCTTGTCTGTTAGTTTGGATACATTTATGATTGTGCCTCCTTTCTGCAGGTTGATGGCCACAGCAAAAGACAACAGACATCTTTCTACCTTGTCTTCTTAGTTTTCTAATCAATGCCTTTGTGTTTCTGTTTCTGTCATAGTTGTCCCTTAGCCTTCCCAGCCGCTGAACAGTCCAGCACACTTTTCCACTGTCGATGCACTCAGGCACAGGTAAGTTATCAATTTACTCACTTACAAGGGCTATTTCAGATAATCAGTTACCAAGGTCAAGCACCAAAGAGTGTAGTGCTCAAGAGACATGACTGTCTTTGGTGGAAAATCTGAAGGAAGGACAGATAGTGCCCCTAATGGTCCACATTTACAGCAGACTAAGTCTATACTATGTTTACTTATTGTCTCCAACCTATGGCTTCTTATTTATGACATTGTGGAGTTGGAATATATGGAAAAGTGAAGAGACCAATATTTATAATCTAATATTTATAGTGAGTTAATCAACTGTAATGAATCAGTTAGGAAATATCAGGAGCAAGCTATTTGACATTGTCTACTAGGAGCACTACATGCCCCAGGAATTAAAATACATAAACAACAATATAATGTATTTTAGGATGATAATAATACTATATTATTGCCATTCTACCAAATTGATGCAAACCAAAGGGCTACAAAATGAAACAAATGTGTAAGAATTCTAACACCCCTTATGGCCGCTGGAGGTGGCTCCAAAAAGCCCCGACTCCCACAGACTTACACTAAACCTCTGTTAGTCAAGTCAGTCTTATCCGTTTTATTTGGACCCTATAATAAGTTATCTGGTGGTCCATCGTAACATTTTTTTCTCCATTGATAAGAATTCAGGTGGAATAGAGGGTTTTGGTATCTGCCGTGTCTGGCTTTAACAGACAGGTCTTTGAAAGTCTGGCTCGAAAGGTTAATTAACTTTTAAAAAGTTTGTTTATTCGATAAAACACCTTTTTCCCCAACAGACTACTCATTTGTACACAATGCTACACACAATGATTGATGAAGTTTACGATTTTACCAAGTCAGTAAGCTAACTCTCATATCTGCTCCCTCAGGCTCCCATAGCTCTGCCCACTTTGTCTAAATATAGTAAATTCTGGCTCTAAAAAACTAACATGGCAATGAGTAAATTAAAAATTACTGGCTTCAAAAAGGCAGTTCAGAAACCAATGAGTGACGACATGGTTCCTCTATTCAATAATTATATATAGTCTAATGTAAAAACTATTTTCCACCACCAAAATACTGTAACTTTTGTTGTTACTGCTGTACATACGTCACATATGTCAGATTGTATCTAAATACAGAGGCTGACAAATGCATATGTGTGGTCATTAGAACTTTACTAAACCAACAAAGCTAATGTTGGACAAGGACTTTTGCACAGGCCTGTATGTTACCGTCAGATAAATGTAGGAAAGTACAATATATTAGAAGGCCAAAAGGAGGCATATGCATGTATATATGACGTAAAAGGTGAATCTGCCTTTTAACTTTATCCTCTTAGATCAGAAAGGGGGAAAAAAACAAAAGTGTCATTTTTATTTCGCTGAAATAACACCCGATTGGGAAACTCCCTGTAATGGTAGGAAATCCTTCCCAGTCATCCTGTCACTTTAATTTAAATAACAGACACCATATAACAATACACACATTGCATAACATGCTAACGCAAAAAAACCACACCTGGACCTTTGCAGTCGACTCGCATACCCACGTACTCACGCATACAGACTAACCTGCTCTCCAGGTTGCTCTGTAACTCCTGCGCTGTCGGGTCAACACACTAATAGACACGCTGAGATTGTGAAGTAGCCGGCTCAAAACCTCTTGACCCTGTTGACCTAACTCCAAAACAGACATGTTAACATCTCCGCTCGACTGTTTTTTGTCGACGCTCAGCTGCCTGCCTCTCCTTCTCCTCTCTTAGTCGCCGCTATTTGTTCTTGTGAATGTGTGAGTGTTTATCTTACTTCATGTCTGCTTTGGGTTTATCAGAGGAAGAGAGGGGTGGAGGGTGGGCTATGACATAACCCCCCCACAGCTAATTACTCTAAATGCTTGGTGTGTGTGTGTGTGTGTGTGTGTGTGTGTGTGTGTGTGTGTGTGTGTGTGTGCGCATTTCAGTCTGTACAAATAGCAACTAGTTTCAGACAAGATCAGGGAAGGAATATAACAAAAATACACAGATGTCAGAAGTTTACAAACACCTTGAGACTCAACATACAGTATATTCCCCTCTGTTGGTTGTTTATTGTAATGACGTATAATGAAATCTGTAATAGTAGTAGCATAGATTTTAAATGGTGTCGCAAGCTTCAAGCAACATTGAGAGCAGAAATGTTGGCCTATTCCTCCTCTTTGTCACTTCACAAATGTTCCACTGGAATAAAGACAAGCCTTCTGTTGGCCTTAAGCTGTATTGTAATACTTAAGATCATTGTCCTCCTCAAAGATCTAGCCTCCCTTTACAGATTGTTAATTGTTGTGGCCAAACACTTCTATTTTTCATCTGACCAACATTTCCCCAAAACCTAAGATCATTCGTAAACTGCTTTTTTGTTAGCTGGTTGTGAAAACACTTATGTTCAGACCCTACAGGACTCTGGTTACTGTCGATGGAGATGTTGGAGGTAATGCCTAAAAACACATCTTGACCACTTCAAACAACCCGAATTCAGCTCAAGACTCAAGAGATTGAGCTTATGTCTCCAGATCCAAACAAATTTCTGTAATGTCTACATTCACATTTGGCTGGAAGATCAGAATGTCAACCACAGATAGAAACTTACATCAATAATCACTCCTGAAGTAACAGTTAACTATCAACACACTGTCACCAACTAACACACGAAACAAAAGCAGAACTGACTGAATGCACTGTCTCAAAGTCTTTGTGTTACAGTAGGTATATTTACAAACCATACCAAGCAAATGAATACATGAATTGTGTGCGTTTACATAAACTTGTTTATGAAATAATCTATCTGACAATAATCCATGCTGTGCCGTGTCACTAGTAGGCAGCACTGTGTTTATTACAACCATGTGTAACATAGCCCAGACTGCAAGACGCAAAGATGCAGAAGAATAATTTTAGTCTCCTCATCTGTCCATATTACCTGTCGTACTAGACAAGTTTTCTTATTTTATCAGAATATCTGAGAATTCTATCCTGTTATAAAAAAAAAAAAAGGCGAAAAGTCACTACAAGTGAGCAAAAAAAGAAACTTTTTGAACAGTTAGGGCCTTTCCATAACCTTTGTCCATTGTGAAGT
>JAPQRQ010000013.1:2912396-2940081 GCA_037367365.1 Apogon talboti | reverse complement strand
AAATGAGTTCAGGTCAAAGGTCATGTTTGGTCATTATATGGAGCTGGATACGTATTAAAGGCACTATTTAAGTATTACATGCATTAATGATTATATAAGTTTATTTTTAGGAAATATTGCTGGTGCAAGGGGATGGCAAATGGGGGTGAGTCCAGCTGCTGCTGTAGCAACATCTAGAGGTTTAGATAGTTGTAGAATATCAATCAATATATGGCATCATAGGATGTATCCTTCTGGGAATCAAAAATTCATCTATTTCTGAGTAAGTCTATGAAAGTGGACCGTCTCATTTACAATCTATTTAAAAGTGTCCAATGAGACCAGATTAGTAATGAATATGATGCATCAATAGGTTGCAAACACTTCCAGCGAACACATCACCAAACAAAGAAATACATTGTTTGTATTGTTTGCATGATTAGTAAATTAAATGTAGGAAAATACCTGATTTTCACAAAAAATAAAGTGCAAAATGCAGAGGATAGTACAATAAATGGTGATAAATCACTTAAGAAAAGCTAAATATAAAGAAAAATTCATTTTTGTAATTGCCACAAAAGTAGCACTGGGTCTTTATTGTTTAAACTGTTTCCTTTTTGTAGGACACCCCAGTCAATGGTCATATGCCATGTAGAAAACCTAACTAAATTAAATCTTTTAACCACTATTGTCACGCTATAAACTTCTGTGTTGAAATATATTGACCTCTAACTTTACCAATCAAAAAACAACAGCAACATAAAAACATAACTGCATCCCATTGTACATTTTCAAGCTCATCAGGTTTTTATTATTCACAACAGCAAAAAAACATAACTGTAAAGCAGTTTGTGCTTTTGTTATTGTTATATTTATATTGTCAGTCATGTATGTAGGTATGTGTATAAGAACAGATGTTAATGATGAAAAGATAAGAGTATTTGCGCCAGATTTCCCTCAAATTGCAGAGGATATTAAACAAATGTAGGGATGCTCCTACCGCTGATTGTTGACAGCACCTCTGGTGATTCGTACGGTTCCTCGGCCACAGATTGATTTCCTCCCATCCTTCCCCCAGGACACTCAACCTCTGCAGACCTCCCTCTTCACATGTACTTTCACAGCTCCTAGAAGCGCACAAATGTTACTTAAAAAGTCTAAATAAGAGTATCAATCTTGAATCTACAAGCAACGTGAAACACTAAATGTACCCGAGGCAGGAATAATGAGGACAGACGCAGACTGATGCACTTCCATTTAATTTGATCAGCAGTTCACAAAGAGGGAGGGCAGGAAGGAAGACACACAAGGGGACAGCACTGACTGCAAATTTGGAATTGCATAACCCTTTACAACATGTGCCTGTGTGTACCGAACACACACTTCTGTCTTCATTGGTGTTAACAGCATTACTGCTACTAACTTTATCTGTTCGGCCACATATCAGAGCTGTAATTTATGATAGCGAAGAGGTGCGAAGGGTCAGATCAGGAAAACGTATGGAGAAAGACATTTGATTTCACCATGATAGATTGCTTTTTTTATTATATGTTACTATTTTTTTATTTCGAAGGCAATATTTTTCATTCATGAAGGGATCGCAAAGGCAGAGAAAGTCTTAAGATGGTTTGAGTACAAATATTAACACCATACTGTGAAAACACTATACTACAAGTAAAAGTTCTGCATTTAAACCCTTAATTAAACAAAGTATTCAAGTATTCTCAGCAATATTAAGTTGAAAAATATTAAAAGTAAACGAAAATGGTGTCTGTTAGTTATATGGTGTTTTTGGATTCAGTTTACTGCTGCAGGTGTCTATGGTTGAGCTTATTTAAACTACTTTATAAACTTATGGTAGTTTAATCTACAGCAATGCATCATATTCTTTATCATCTCTATTATAATATGTGTCAGTCCTGTAATATTCTGTTGTGCTTATATCCTAAAAGCAGCTTTTCATGAGAAAAATAGGCTGTTTTCAGCTTTTCATTTTCCTCCAATTTCAAGCTATTCCGAGATAGTCTTTAAAAGATTTATTTATGCTAAGAAAAAACTACTTCCCTCAGTTTATCACAAACATTCAGAATCAACACATTTGAAGGATTTTACCAGAAGGAAGGGGATGATAATGGAATCTAAAGAGTAACTAAATCTGTCAGATACATGTAGAGAAGTAAAAAGTATAATATTTTAAAGCTCCATAACACTGAAATACTCCAGTAAAGTACAAGTACCTCAGATTTGTACTTCAATCCACTAACTGATTAAAAGTATTGTATGGGGGAGCACTCAATCATCCAATCTCACACCTGCTGGATGGTCTGAATTAAAGGGGGAGCTGTTTTAATAAAAAAATGCACATGTACTTTCATATAAAGACTGGGTGTTTTTTTTTTTAATTATCATTAGTATGTTCGGTGAATGAGTAACATTGTTCTTGGATGATATACTGGATCTTAAAAATATGCGATTAAGTAGTTTAACTTGTTTTGTGGCAACAGAAAAGTTCAGTTAACAACCAATCTGGTTTTGCAACAGGCTCACACTCTCTCACACACACACACACACACACACACACACACACACACACACACACACACACACACACACACACACACACACACACCTGATGAGTTTTCATAGAACAATCCAGGTTAATTTGTCCAATTCCTGATCCAATTACCAGCTCCCTGACAGTGGCTCCATTCATTGCTTTGACAATACAACAACATGCCCTGAGTCATATGGACGGAGATCTTGTGACGTGGTGATATGCCAGGCTAAATAAAGACCAGGGCATGCTGTACAATGTGACACTTCTAAGAGCTAAGTTCACAGATGAGGCTGAGGATGTCCAGGATGCATGGGAGTAAAGGACTCAACACATTTCAAATGTTCTCTGAAGAAAATGTAAAAACTCACCTTCACTTTCCGTTCTAAGTCTCATTGCAGTGATTTGTTTGTGCAAGTGAAGAGACAGAAAACAGGAGGCTTTGGTTAATCTTTATACGATAGACTGAATGTAACAGCAGAGCATGAAACAAGACGGTTACCAGGTGCAATGAACACTTGGACTGATTGACTCACTTAATGCAAGGTGATGGAGATTGAGAATTTGCATCCAGTTCAATAATTTCAGGCCATCTGAATTTCGATTTTTATGTTACTGATATGCATTACCTTTCAGGATGACTGTTCACTGCTGCATAGATATGTTTTTGTTTTTGTTTTAGAAATATTAAGCCTACTGTGGCACAGCTACAGGAGTTTAACAGTGGTTTTGTATATTCCGGGGTTCACTGATAGTTTACTGAAACAATTTGATGCCAGGAAACCACTGAAATTGAGTCAATTTTTTTTTAATCTTGTTTCCCTCCAAACATTGCCCCAAAATCTGTATATTCATTCACAAATTAAATGGCACCACAGGTTACGCATATCGCAAAGAGGCCATTCTTTACAGCAGAAAGTGTCTGTAGGTTAAAAAAATACAAGTGTTTGTTTTAGAAATTAGATTTAGAAATCTGTTTTACCATAAAAGACAAGGAAATTAAAAAGTGCACTGTAGTGTACATAATGGCAGAACAGCACTGCCATCTAGTGTCCTATTCGGACATTACATTAAAACAAATCCCAATGTTTCTTGAACTGGGTATACTTCATTTTATTCTGTTTTAGTTTTCACAACACAACACTGCTTTTGATCTTCTGACTCTTTCAATATTCGTTTCTAATATCACTTGTATTAGATTTTTTTTTGTTTTAATCTGGTGATCATTACAAATAATGGCAAGATTGAAAATACAATATGGAAGCAGCTGCAGCTATGTTATAATGATTAGTTTGAATATTGATTAGAGATAAGCATGTGTTTTTCCTGTGTAACTGTTTCTAATTTGATAAATGTTCTGTGATAGTAGGGCTCTGCCTTTAGGACATCTGCACACATCCAAATGTAGCCAATTACTTATTTCAGTTATTAATGATAGAATCTAACAAAGTACATCCAGTCAAGATCAGATTGACATACTTTACTTGAGTGATTCCATTTTATGCTACTTGTACTTTCTTACATTTCAGAGGAAAATATTGCACTGTGTATTACATTAATGGGACACTAACTTTATCTCCTACTTTTGACATAACAATAACAAATATTCCGATATTTTTATGTGATATAATGCTCTCAATCTACCGAGTTGTATACAAAATATCTAAAAACTGGCTCTACGTGCATTAACTACAACATTAAAATGTTCCTACATGTTTTCCATGTGATCAAAATTATATAATATATGTAATCGTGTAAAGCTTTATAAGGAGTCCCTCTACATACTGGCTTCTTTTACAAATAGAGTAAATGCTATTTCTGTTTTTCTGTTTAACCCTTAAAGAGTTAAACAGAAGCCAGTGATCAAAAACATGATGATCTAAAACGATCTAAAAACTTTTTAACCACTATTTATTCAGTCAAAATATTCAGCTAAAATTCAGCAGCATTAGATATGACCTATTTGGATGTTTAGAGGCTCTGTAGTTGACATGGAAGCATTGCCATCTGCATCACTCACAGTGGTTGTAGATGTTTGTTTTTATGTTCAGTTAATGATATATTTTACTGAAAAAGTCTCTTTTTCTTCAGTTTTCTCTGTTTTGATATAATAACCTTTGAATCTACTCTGAGCTTCTATGAATCTCTACATGGTCAGTAAATATTGGAAAATACCAGATTTTTACTGAAAAATGCAAAGGATAATACAATAAAAAATACTGATAAAATCACTGAAGAAAGGTTAAATTGTAGAAAAAAAATTCCTTTGGAAGTTGCCACAAAAATAGATGTAGATCTTTAAACACTCAGCATCTTTGTACATTTTAGTTTTGAGTAATTTTACCCATACTTAAGTGAACGATCTGAGTATTTATTTCAACTTTGCACATGCCTAAAAAGACTTAATGCGTGGTGAAAAGTTCCCCTGCAGTCTGTAAGAGGGACCAGTGTGTGGTGCTCTGCCACTGATGTAAGCATCCATATACTGCAGCTCCATGCTCAAAATAAGGCATCTACATCAGTGACTCTGCACATAAAGCTCCATTGTATTCGTATGAAAGCTACAAGAATGCTCAGCTGCACACTCATATAAACCACCCCCTTCACCTCCCAACATCCTGTATGCCCCATACATTCATACACTGCATCTAACCCTCGCCTACTGACAGCCATATTGTGCATCTCTACAATTACCTGCATCAAGCTGGAGACTGAAATGGCAGACTTAACCGGAAGTACAGTAGTGGTCCTTCAACATAAAGGAAATGTGCGTCTATAGCTATATCCACAGAACAGTAATGAATAAATATATTGCTAACACATTGTTCAGAGTTTACGTTTGTAACTGGCTGATATAGGCGTGAAATAGGGCAAAACAGAGATACATGAAGCTAACTGTAATGATTTCTTTATTTAGCAAGTTAGCATTTAGGTATAATAAATCGGTACAAAGTCATACTTTGCGATAAAGAAGCCGTTAAGTACAAAATACAGTGCCTTGTGTTGAGTTCAGAGCTCTGAGCACCGGTAGCAGTACAGTTTTCTGGTTTTGCTTTTAATTCGGCTTTTATTTTGGAGGATTAAACCGGATGTTATCGTGTCTTATTCCGGCTGACTCGACACAGGCACCCCAAATCGCCTTATGGTTAGACTTCAGCGGGTTTTCTATGTCTGTCTGTGGGAATTTGTTTTGGCGAAAGCACAGAGAGACACGGTACCGGGACTGAAACGGCTTTCACGTCGCGGATACCTGGCTGTATTTGAAGATACCGGGATTTGTCGTCTATTGATAGACACTCTTTCGTCCCTGGTGAGTTGCCTCTCCCTAAAAGATGAGCCTCTCTTTAAGTTTGATGCAATAGCGGATGTCCTCGTGTTCGACCGATTCATTTTTTACGATGCTAAAAAATGCCCACTTGGGCCAAGTTGGGGTACTTTAACAGCCCGCAAACACACCCAAGTCTACCCTACGTACCCTTGGGTCTCTATTTGTGTTGATGCTTCTTGTTTTTTGGTGAATTGTCTGATGGTGGGCAAGATTTTTAATGATTTAAAACTTCACATGTGTGCGCGAGGCTAGGTTTGTACCGTTATGTAGACTACACCCACGAGCTAACGTTAGAAAATGTCAGCCTGTAAACGGGCCACAGTTTCACTTATATTATTGGTTTTTGACAAGAACATTCACGTATATATATGGTTTACTGCGTGTGGGGTTCACGTAGGTGTCACGATAAACGCGTGGATGTGGTGTTTTCGTCGTGCCAGCTGACGGTTGTCGATAGATTGATTAAATCGTGGGTAAATTACAGTGTAACGGAAGCCAAGTGTCGGCGGGCAAACAGCCGAGCTAATTGCTCACAAGCTACAAGTGGGCATGTTTTCATCTGGAGTACTAGAACGGCTCAAACGGCTAGCTGGCTCCCTCATTAAATCTCCAAGAAATAAACCAGGAATTCGCTGCTTTTAAGGCTTTATTCTGTTAGATCTAGCGGAATCCATTCAAAGTAGTGATCCCCAAATATTAAGAGTTTAGTGATGATATATGCATAAATACATTCACTCAGATAATAAGTTTAGTCTTAGTGTTCTTAGAGTAAATGTAATTGCTTCTTACTTCTACTACTGTATATCTCAGTGAAAAAATAGGTACCGGTACTTTTTACTCCACGACACGTGATGTTGTAATTCCGGTTGTTTAATAGACTCATTTATGTAAAATAAAAATAAATAAAGTAAGTTTTATATTATTATATATTTAGCTACCCTGAAGTGTGTTTAATAATAGTTAAAACGAGCACTACCATTAAGGATGTACACATCAGAGCATCAACAGTTGTACCATAAACCAGTATATTATTATTATATTATGTATATTATTGGGAAACAAGTCTTTCTGCTCTTAAACTTGCTAACATTATGTGTCTTTTCATTTTAATTCTTTGACACCAATATTACTACCTTACATAAGATTTTAAATGAGCTGTCATTGTAATATGGTGGTATTGCTACTTTAAAAGATCTGAGTACTTCCATTGCAGCTTACAGAAAAGACTGCATGCCACACCTTAACAGCACCAAAAGTTGATCTCAGAGTTGTTCAAAATAGTGTCCATAATCATTGTCCAAACATGTCCTCTGGCTGCACCAGTTTGCTGTGATGTGTTAAAATGTCAGTTAATGATAATGCAAGGTAAAGTTTTTAAAATGTTCTGCATAGTTATGAGTCTAAACACATCCTTTATACCTAAGAAGAAATGGTAGAATCAGTTGCAAATATATCTACTACTCACTTTAACCTCCTCCCTTAACTCTGACATTTCCCTAATGGGTGTAATAAAAAAGGAATTTTTGGGGGGGAGTTAAATACCATGAAACATCCATTAAAGGAGTTGTTTATCACACCTAGCACCAATAATTCCACAGGTTAGGGTTATCTTGATATGTTTTGCTGTAGTCGGCCTTTGTACATAAACACTTGTAAGTCAAGACATAAAAAAATTAATTATGGGATACTGTATCTATAGCAGTCAGCCAGCCGTATACTTCATCTAGGTCTGATTGATGTGACATGTTGACATAACAGAAACATTTCAGGATCTTATTACAGGTTCACACAGGTCATTACCAAATGTGTAGGCTTGTCTTTCAGCTAGAGTGGACAGAATATTGTGGCGTGTACACTATGTTACAGAAAACTGGTGTTGGTGGAAGTGGCCAAGAAAACCACTAAACTTTAACAAGACATAAATGCAAAAACAAATGAAACTCATAATCTAACTGTATTCCAAATGTAATTAGTGTTAGACCACTTTATTTTGATTTTCTGCCTTTCTTCATTTTACACACTCCCTTGACTCATCATGTTATTGTGTAGCTGTTTTGGAGTTTTGTCCTCCACAGTAATTTTGACTTTAATTTCCTCCATGTACTCCTGCAATGGTAACCATATGTACACTTAGGCAAAGTGGTAGTGCATGCTGGGATTAGATGCAGAACCACTTTATTGTGCCTCTGGCTGTCTGAGGGGTTTGCTACTTGTCAACAGTCAGAGAAGAGTGCTTTACTGTCTTTGTTTCAACAGATTCTTATTTCTCCTGTTATTTGCCAATGTTGATCTCTTATTTAACCATCCGTCTTGTTTATGACCGTGGTAAATATATGCATCTATGACATAAACACTACATACTCATTTATGTTCTATGCCTAATGTAAAACAATGTCTCTTTATCTTTTAGGTTCTGTGATCCAGGTTTTGTTGCCGTCCTCAGACGGATTTGTCCTCTCAGCTGTCGGGTGTAGGGACGAGAGGAAGCAAACATGCCGAAACCGGTAAGAGGCTAAAATGAGCTAGATTAGACCTGACTTAAAAATGTCACATACTTTTATTATACAAATATTCTGTACAGCGGGGAATAAGCCAAGAGCCATACTACTTATCATTTGTACTGTCGCCAGGCTTTAAAGTGGAGATTATGAAGAGGCCACTATGATTATATATTAAATGGCAACTTATGTTTCTGAACCATTGTCCTTATACTACAGGTCAGGATACACATTTGTTTGTTCCTAGCCAATCTGCCTGTATAAACTGACTCTGCGTTGTCTAGTTGTCATAATACTCTGCTTACACTGCTACCTATTTGAACATTCTGGAAAGTGGCAGTTTCATCCCCATGGCTGTTCCCACTCCTCACAGTCTTTTTCCAAGTAAACAACAGCCAGAGTGTGAAGTGAACTGCCTGGCCCACAGGCCTTGCAACTGCAACACTGCTGCCATTGTTGCTTAAAGGGTGGAGGGAATGCCAGAGTCCTGGGTTGTGAACAACACAAAAACAAAACCAATTTGATGCAGTCTCTCATGCTGTTCTCATGCTCAGTCTTTCATTTGTGAAGTCTTAGTAATTTTGCCATAATCTAGCTCACTGTTAAGTCCAAACAAAAAACATGCAACACAAGTAGTATTTATTGTTTTGTGATTTAAGTTGACAAGTTTCTGTCTGATTAAGGATTGTCGAGCTAAGCTTACAGTGCATTTCCCCATGTGGAAAATTGTCAAGGTCATGTTGCAAAAGCTTACATCAGAAACTTTTCTAGGAACTGGATGTGACAGTTTCCAGGCCTGGCCACAAGTAAAGCTCATCTCCTGTTTGGCTGCCTAAGTAGGGGTGTTCATGGCTGTGTGTCTGTGGGTGGGGGTTTGCAAAGCAGCGAAAGAGGAACAGCCAGTCTCTGATCGTCCTCCACTTCCCCCTCTTGTCCCCTGAGTCATCACCAGGGCTCTGACCCAAACCCAGCAGCTCCCAACAGTGAAGTGCTGGACTCTGCTGAGAGGGCCATCTCCGTCACAGACAATAAACGGACAGAGAAAGTACAGCCTGTCGCAGGGCGGCACTGACATAATAAACAGGGGAAGCAAGAGCAGTGTGCATCAGAAATGACCTTTTCTGGGAATGTTGCCAAAATCCAAACCCTTTGGAAAAGGCCTGTGATGTCTCAGCCTTGTTGGACTCATCATTTATGAACCATTGAATTAAATATCAGGTTTGAGTTAAAAAAGTAGCTCTTAGCACATAGTGTTCATCTCATTCTGGAGGTAATGTTTGCACAGTTGTGATTTTTACCTCTGTTCAGCTGGTGATCTGACAGCTACAAGGTAACATTCAAGTAGCTGGGAGTTTTGTTTCTCACAGAAAGATGAATAGTGAAGGTGGTCGTACTGCCCACTGATGTAGGGTGTGTGGTATGTATCTACTGTTCATGCATGGTGTAATGTAGTGTGTAGAAATACTGCCCATATTAGTATAAGTCTCCATGGTCATCACAGAAAATACTACAATTTGAGAATTACACACCCTCCTGCAGCTCTGTGCCAAAAGCATTGGCTGCATATAAAGAAGGTGGATGCAGTACCATTTTATGTTGGTGTGGAAAAATGAAGGCAAAATATAACAGTCAGGGGAGGTGCCATGTTGTATCTCCGACAAGCCACAGTGTATGCACAGTAGATACTGGCTCATGGATTCTTGAGTGTGGTTGATCATCACACCTGTGTTTATATCTCCCGTCTCTAAAAAGACTTATGATTGGCCAGAACGTTTGGTCACAGGCTAAATTTGTAGAGTGTAAAAACAGAGATGAAGTGTCCGAGACTAGTTTCCTCTCAGAATACGTTGAAAGGTTATTTGTATTATTTTTTTTAAATTTCATATTATATTTATTTTTTTTGCTAAATGAAACCATAAAAGGTCTTAGTATAGTTATGTAAAAATGAGAGACAAAAATCACCAAGACACTAAATAAATACACCACCAGCCTTGCAGACTACTTTGTTGGATATAATTGCTAGATTTGGGTCTTCCTCCCTGTCATGGAAGTGGGTTGGGATTGAAAAGACAGATATCCTCATAGAGCCAATTAAATTGTAACCAGTAACTGCTCAAAAGCCGCCAATCTGCACACCATGTTAGGAATAGGTCACAGTTATAGACAACCGTATTTCATTGTCCTTGAATGCATGTGTTGTTTTCATTTAGTGCTGAGTGTCATTATAAGTAGAATACAACTGGACATTTCACTCATCTCAGTCTTACTTCAGACTTATGTAAATAAATAAGACTTGTTCATATGTTCTGTTTATTGATATCTTTAGTAATCCACAATTAATATCCTGGTTTGGTTTTTGTCAGGGATGTAAGTTTAGGATATATAGGATTATCTTAGTCATGCCGTTAAAGAATGTCAAAAAACAATGAGTTCTCAGCACAAACCAGACATACATGAACTTCAGGTAAGCATGCACAAATCTGCTGAGTTAAATGCTGTTGCCACACAAATCAGCATGTTGGTGGATATGAATTGACTGTGTTCTCTGCATTTTACAAGCTGAGTTTTTTTCTGGGATTATGAGGTGATGGCACCTCACAGGAAAGGGGTCCTCTCTGAGTTCCTACCTTGTGTCTATTTTCCTGTTTGCTGGACTGGGGGGACCTGCTGTGTAAACTGTGACCCAGTCTGTGTCAACATCCTGACTCTGGGTGAGGAAAAAAGTCCCACCAGAGCAGTAAGAGAACGAATGAAGGAAGGAAGGAGTCAAAAAAATTGTTGGAATAAGGGGAAATAAAGAGAGAAAGGAAAGGGAGGAATGTGGAGGAACTAAAAAGTTTAGAGGCAGGAGTTTGACGACATTAAAGCTCTGCTCACCAGAGTTGTTTGACCCTTCACCTTATTTACAATAAAATGCCAAGGCAGTAATAGACTTAGGCTCTCCTTCCTCCTCTTCATGATCCCTCCAGTGTATCTTGTTAAATCTTTTTAGATCCTGTCATGACATAAGTTCTTTGGACATGGACAACATTCTCTAGTCAAAGGAATCCTGCCGCTTCCCTTCCACCAGGAGATGAATGTTCATGTTTATAGGCAGTGGTGATTCCCCTGCTCTCACTCCTCCTTCCATTCCTCCCTCTCTTCCTCAGGGTCTGCCTCACCCTACGTGGGGGGGGTTAATCAGAGGGACAGACAGCTGCTCCAAGCCCAGCAAGCCAGATTAGCAGCACTACTGATTGTAGAGGGTATGCGTCTCTTAAGGCCTCTCTCAGCAAAGCTCCTCTAAACAGCTTACAGTAACTAAACAGCTGCACATTTAACAAGGGGCCTGTCTGAGTGAGAACTCAACTCTGCAATGGAAATGGAGAGGGGGATTTTAAAAATCCACACAGAGAAAAGAAAACAAAATGTAGAAGATACATCTACTACTAGAAAAATAACCTTACCATATGGCTACTCTGTGTCTTTTAGGGAGTTTTGCTTGTTTTTCACCGGTTTCATTAACGGTTTAGACATTATTATATACTGGTCTTAAACTTTGAGGAACTTTATAGTGAGCTCTATGTGGAGCAGTGTAAGCAGGGATATTTGCCATATAGGGGTAGAAACGTACAGTACCTACAGCAGCCTGAAGTGTGTAAATTATGACAGCTCTTGTTTTCAGTGCTCTCCGTCTGGTTCTCCAACACGTTTCTGGAACAAAATTTGCCTGCAATGTTGTTTCCAGAAATAGGGTTACTACTCTGTTGAAGACAAAATGGTGTGTGATATTAGGGTTTTTGGGCATCTCTCTTTCAAATCCAAGAATAATTTTAAACGGTCTAAAATGTATTTTTTGAGGTCTTTTCAGTCTTGCTTTTAAATATGTGTTTGGGGACAGTTTGTATTCATCACACTAAAACAAAACTTCAAAACAACATAAAACCAGTAAACGGTAATATAAACTGCAGCCTGGTCATAATTCATCAGACCACTACTCGCAAGGGTGATGTGATGTGGTATGTGGGCTAATGTGGTTCCTACACTCTTGGAAAAATACTCCCAGATGTCATAAAATTTAAACCTGTTTCTGGGACATTACTTTTATCTGAAAAGGGTAGGTACAATTTCAGTGAGATCTGTTCAAGAACAGAGATAGGTCTCAAGATGCAGTCATTATGCGCTTAAAAAATCTTAGATTCAACTTGTAGAAACCCTGGAAAATGAGATTGTTATAGTTGTTCAAGGATGCAACACATGGGAGGTTTTTAGCCCCTCTGCTAATGATGTGAAACCAAACACCCAAGCCTCACAAAGTTCTTTAAACTTCAGGTTATTGAAAGCTCTGTGTTAGGTTCCTGTAGAGGTAAGGATTTTATTGTGGAATTTCACCTTCTTTTGCCCATGACTGGGAGGAAACAGTCTACAAGTTTCCTTTGCTTGGTGCATTTTGACTTGTCCGACTCAGTTTGGTAAAGTGCAAAGTGTCATTCCCTGGTGATCCACCTTTTAACTGGCTCCATCTGAAGCAGTACAAACTGGTCCTTTAAAACATGTCATGTTGCCCAGTCAGTTTGACTGTCACCAGACAGGCAGAGTCATATAAGGACAGCCTTGTAAAAGTGTCTCCTTCAAGACTTCTCAGTTGTCGGAGTGTGTGATTAGCTGTGTCAGTGCTTCGGCATGTTGTTGTCCCTTGCCCCCCCCCCGCAGGAGAGAGGATTAACTGACCGTCTGGTCCACACAAGATTCAACCTCTCTTGTTCTGTGGGTTGACTACATTTTGATAAAGACATAGACACACGAAGTACTATATAAAAACTTGCTTTTTAATAGTTTGTTGTTGGTAGGAGACTCCCATACAAACACAAGGCATGGCTGCTATTGTTGAAACAGACCCAAAGTTTCAATTCATCAGTCAGTGAACCTTGAAAACATTTCGCTGACTTGGCTTTTGTTATGGACCAGTTCGGTCCATTTCCAAGTGTTGTTGTACATGTTTGTAAGGTTAAGTATAATCAAATTTTTTGAGGATTTGTTTTGTAGCACATGGATTAAAGGTGGAGTAGAATGGCATAAGGGAACAGACTGACAGAAAATGATTCTACACTGCAGGCAGCCTCAGTGGGAGGTAACACTAAATCTAGGAATGTGTGACAGGGCTTTTGTAAAGTAGCTTCATTGATAAAAGCCAGTCGTATCATGTCTGTGTGCAGGACATTCACAGGCAGACAGAAAAGAGAGATGGGAGTAGGAGATGTCAACACTTTCTGAGCCGTAGTTCCTGTTGTAACAGAAGAGGGAAGGCTATCTGTGTATAGTTCCCAATGGAAAGTAACACTGTTTCTCAATAAAAATATTTACTTCACTTTTGCAAAATCTTATGTGTAGTTTTTGTATTTGACGCCGTTTTTGTTTTTTATCATTAAATTGATATCGATATGTGGGTTGATAAGTAATGTATCAGCATCTAAAGAAAAGAGAGTTGAGTCTCTTGTCAGTAGTGGATCATGTTCTACTATGTAACCATATCCGTAGCATCCTTATAGGAACAATGTTGGCAGGCCTGTGTTGTAATAAGCAGCTGATGGTATTATTTGTGTACTCCTAAGTGCCTAAAGTGGTCAGGTATTGTAATGTATGGAGCATTTAACAATCACCCATTTCAAACATAAAATTCCAAATTATGTGTAGAAGTTATCCATTACAAGTTAGCAGCATCACTTAGAACATTCAAAACTGCACTCTGCAACATAATGTGTGATTTTTTTTTTTTACATCACTTTTAGTTATATGTAAATTGCTGAAAAAAAAACTGCATTTTAGTAATATTTTCTTTTTATTTATAGACTTTTTTTCATCGTGATTTTAAAATTACTATCCCATACTGTAAGTCATATGCAATCAAGATTTTAAAAAACTTTACAAAAGTAATGATAAAGTAAATTACTTTCCTACACTGCAGATACATAATACTGCCATCCATGGTGACATGGAATGGGTCTCTGTGTAGAACTGGACTAAAACTAAATTCTCATTGAAAGACAGTTTTGGCAGCAGGCATGCCAAAGAGCCCTGCTCTCAGGAAGTACCAAATATTTGTTTTAATGCAGATTGAACTGAAAAAGGACCCTGACCAGACTTAATCTGTTCCCAGGAACTTGTCTACATTTTCCATCCAAAATATAGCTAGCTGTAAGCAGGTGAGATTAGAAACACGGAGCGTTTAGGCTCTTTAAATCATGTTATATAAATGGACATACATTACAGATACATGTTATGTCTGTAGAGTGGGGAAAGTACTTCAACTTTTCATGGGTAATTAATGAGAGGGAGACGGAAGCAGATACGTTGTGGTTTAGGCTCTATGTGGTACAGGGAGTCCAGCTATTTGCTCTATAGACACAAGTTTCATGGATTATTCATTGCAGGGATATGGAGAGAAATGCAGAGGGATTAGCACTAAAGAGACATGAAGAAATATTAAGAAGTGAGTGAGTGAAGTGCAGAGTAAGCCTTCTTGAGGTTTTATGTGCTGAGAGGAAAAGGAAGGCTCATGCCTTAGTTTCTTCTTTCCTTTCCCTCTTTTTGTGTGGTCAACTCATCTACTGTAACCTCCCTGTAACCTTATCTCAAACAGAGTACACCCCAGATCATTTCTCTTGCTTCCTGTCGTACTCTATCTCCCACTCTTTTTATTCTCTGTTCTTGCACTTTCTAAGCTTTTTTGTTTTTTTGTATTTATTTATTTTTTGCCTCTGCACCCTGCGTCGCTGTATATATCTTACGTTCTGCTGTTGCGTCTTGTGTCGTTAACCCCCACACATGAAGCTCAGTATGTGGGTAGGTGTGGGAGGAAGGATGTCAGATGCCTCGGAGGTCTGCTCTGTGCCATCAGCTGCTGCTAAGCTCGTTGTTAGTTCTGTTAAACAGGCCTCAGCCAATGACTGAGTTTTGTCTTCTGCTCCACCCCACCAGGGCACTGTGTGTGCAGTGGGCCACCATGAAAGGTGGGGCTTGCTCACCATGGTATAGTTGCTGAGTGGGTAGAATGGGAAGAGTTTACACTTCTCCAAACTCTGGTAGGGATTTAGGGAAGCGGACACATTCCTTGCATACCTACCAGACAATATTTTTCTCTTTTCCTCAGAAGGAATTCTGTAATTTCCTGGAAATCTGTTGTTCTACTGAGGAAGTTCCACAGATCGGCTGATAATAAATAATGTTTAGCTGAGTTTGACCTCACATAGTGACTCATTCTTTGATATTGACCTGAACAACTAATTTCACACAATTATCGGAAGATTACCTTTGAATTGTAACAGGTTCCATATTACTTCCTATCTTTCTACTTCCCTTTATTATTTTGCCTTTTAAGTAACATGATTTTATGTTGCAAAAGCAAGCATTGAAGTTGATCAGGTCGATTAAGGAAAAGTACATTGATTTGAGTGTTAATCGAGAGGTGATGCAAATTCAAACAAGCAGCACTCAAAATCTTAGCACACTCTGCCAAATGAATGGATCCTGTCTAAATGTAGAGACGACTTGAAAACCATCCAACCCTTGATGGTGTTGCACTCAAATTTATCTGGAAGTGTGCCATATAAATAGGCATTCTGCCTAGTAGGAAAAAAATGGCAGAAAAAATATATTTATATGTAACAGCTTTGTAGTGCTTCTAGGTCAATAATTTCTCCTTTCTGTTGTTTTTGTTTTGTAGATCAATGTCCGTGTGACCACCATGGATGCAGAACTGGAGTTTGCTATCCAGCCTAATACCACAGGAAAGCAGCTCTTTGACCAGGTAAGTGAAATGGATACAAAGGAACAGGTAGACTATAAATGATTTGAATAAATGCTTGTTCTACCTGCAGAGATTGAGGTTTTGTGTTGTGGCGTTGTCAGGTGGTAAAGACGGTGGGGCTGCGGGAGGTCTGGTTCTTCGGCCTGCAGTACGTGGACAGTAAGGGTTACATCACGTGGCTAAAACTCAATAAGAAGGTCAGTGTCTCGGGCCTGAATCTTGTCATAACCATCAAAATACTCTGCTGTTGTTTTCATGTATGCACTCACTCCTTTTTCTCATTTGAATGCTTTTCACACCTGAGTGACTTTCTGTTTCCTTTGGTTCACACTTCATTTGTGTGTCAGTGTCTGATGTCTAGAAACTGCATTGGTCTGGAGTTTCACATGTTATCTTCTAACATGCTTCCTTATTCACTTAGGCCAACACACCCTCAAGCCTTAACACTCCAGTTTCTCTGTGTGTCACTCCAAGTATGTTTGACACTAAAACCCCTCACATTCTGCAAGTGTCTCTGAGAGAGAGGGAGACAGATGCCCTGGCTAGGGAAGGACAAAGAGCAGTGAAGCGCTGTGTGTGGATGGGCTCAAGTGTGTGTTTGTGTGTCTGGAGGCCCAACCACAGGGGAACAACTGCAAGACATTAAGCGTGATCTGTTAGAGCATTTCCACTAGCAAGCAAGGTTGTAATGTAAACTACAGTTGGGACTGGAGGATTGCATCCACATTGACTAAATGCTTTAAAGCTCACAGTTTCTTCCTTCATACACAGTGCTGATCATGTTTTCCAGACAGTGTTACCAAAGATCATGGCTCCAAGTTCTGACATCTTTGACATCGTATGCATTTCTGAACTTAAGTCCTACATTTTCTCCTAATTTTGGAGTAGTGGCTTTCTTCTTGGTGATCAGCCTTTCAGTTTCTGATGTGTACAGTGGATGAAAATATTTTTGGACCACTAATCTCCAAGACCTTTACCAGTTCAAAGGCTGATGTCCTGGGATGCTTTTGAAATCTGTCACCAAAGTCCATTTATCTGTGTGAGTCAGTACAGGTCTCTATCCTGAATCACTTAGTGGCTGTGTGATCACATGATATTTATATTTTGGTAATGTGTTGTTGTTTTTTTTATTTTGTTTTGTTTTTTGTACAGATGAATATATTGCTCGGAGGAGATGCTAGGAACTTTTTTTTTAGATCTTTGCTGATTTTTCTGATTTCTTGTCATTTTTGCCCAATATCAAGCACAAGGATAGTAGGCCTGACAGGAGAGATAATTCAACTCACTGGAAACTGCACAGGACTAATTACTTTGATTTAGAGTTCTGTGTGGTGCGTGAGTCCCAGGGTTTTGAGAAAAGCTGTCATACCAAAAAATGTCTGATTGCCAATAATATGTAATAAACTGTGCAGTTGTCAGGTTTCCACCACCAGCTGTTTGTTGTGTGTTCTGACTTGACCTCTCTAAATGTCACCTTTCTGTGCTATGAATGCAGATTATTCTTTGCCATTATTAGAGAGTGACAGGGAAGAGAGACTGAAAATATGGGAAGCAGAGAGGGGGAATGACATGCAATAAATGGTCTGGGACACTCCATCAATACAGTTCTTCATGTGGTTTGTCATCAGCTATTTTGCCAGTATTTGTCAAACACTGAAAACAACTCTATGCAGGACACAACTTGTCAGTTGAGTGTACACAAATTTATTTGGAGAATATGAGGGTGTGCCTGATGAAGACAGATATGCACATATTTTGTCATGCGCGCATTGTCTTGTAGTAGAAGCTAGTGGTTGTAAAATGTACATGAATTGGCCAATTGTATCTTGTTCATCAAAAGTATTTTATTGAAATCAAAAATATAGTATAGTATTTTATAGTATGATATTTTATAGTATAATAAAGTACCTGGCTAGGCAAATCATAACTAGTTGAGTAATAATGTCTATTTCACAGGTAACCCAACAGGATGTGAAGAAGGAGAACCCTCTCCAGTTCAAGTTCAGAGCCAAGTTCTTCCCTGAGGACGTCTCAGAAGAACTAATCCAGGAGATCACCCAGAGACTCTTCTTCCTGCAGGTAGCCAGCAGAAATAAAAATCACCCTTAAGCAAATGATGTCAGAACAGTTTCACTAAGTGAGGCATTAAGTGTAAATATCACTTTAAGGATGTTAAGACCCCCTCTGTGTTCTGCAGGTAAAGGAGGCCATCCTGAACGATGAGAACTACTGTCCTCCAGAGACAGCTGTGCTTCTGGCATCATATGCTGTCCAGGCCAAGTATGGAGATTATAACAAGGATGTCCACAAGCCTGGATACCTCACACATGATAGACTGCTTCCTCAGAGGTACACAAACACATTCATTATCACGTGTATGTTCAATTCTGTCTCTGTCACTATAGTCTGAGTTTCCAGCTTCTAAAAGGTTATGATTTGGTTTTTAATGTCTACAGTGTTTCATTAAGAAATCAAACACTAGATTTGTTGATAATACAAAAAAAAACACCATTAGTTGTAAATTTACTCTAGATATGTTGAAGTCTGGAATAAGTCTCATTTCCTGATGGAGTTTTCTATTATTTCCTCTTGAGGAAACAATTCTGAGCCATAGGACATTCTTTGGGGTGAAGTCATTGTGTTTGTGTTCAGAGTCCTGGAGCAGCATAAGTTGACCAAGGAACAGTGGGAGGACAGGATACAGACTTGGCATGAGGAACACAGAGGAATGCTCAGGTGTGTGTCAAACCCTTTATCGTCACATTCTTCAGAGGTTTGTGTGTGTATGCTTGCAAGTTCAGATTTGTTGTGTCAGGAAGCAGGTAAATGCATACAGTGTTGGCTGTGAGGTTACGTTAAAGGGCTTGATGATTGCAAAATTTTCCACAGGTGATTTAAGAGTATTGGCCTGTCTGTACTTGGAATGTTGCAACTTAATTGCTTCATACCTTAGCTGGAAAAATGACTCTTATGTATAACTATATAATAATATGCTGTAAGACCAGATTTTTTTTTGCAAAACATGCCTCATATAAATGATTACTATTTTACACATGTTCCTTTTTAGAGAGGACTCTATGATGGAGTATCTGAAAATTGCCCAGGACTTGGAGATGTATGGAGTCAACTACTTCGAGATAAAAAATAAGAAGGGCACACAGCTGTGGCTGGGAGTGGATGCCCTCGGACTGAACATCTATGAACATGAAGACAAGTAAGGGAAACGCATGTCTACTTAAATTTAGGTACTAAAATATTGTCTGTTCCTTGTAATATTATGCCTGTTTATGAGACAGGTGTGTGACAGTTTTGAACTCGGCCAGTTCAGACTGTGTTTATTTGCCAGTCGGTTGTGCAGTTCTTTTGTAATATGTCTAGTCTCAAAGGGGGATCGAGTTTATTTATGTAGCACACATAATCACAACATTGCCCAAAGTGCTGGACAATATCAGATGAATAAAACCCATTAAAATTAATTGAAAACAATTTTAGCAATAAAACAAATTGAAAACAATACAAACAAATTTAAGGCATTAAATTAAACCAAAACATCATATAATAACATACAAGGATGATCATTAATACTTTAAACAATGCTAAGATTCTACTTGGATCTAAACCGGAAAAGCAAGTAAGAACATGATGTGTTTAATGAAGATTTGATGACTGCCAGTCAAGTTGAAGCCCAGTTGGCTTTAAGTGCTACTATAGTTCTTGGAACTTCAAAAAACCGACGGTCCATTGACCTAACTATACAACGACCAGCATATGAGTCCAACAGGTCAGACAGATAAGCTGGTCTGAGTCCATTCAAGCACTTAAAGTTTTACAATGAATCCTATATATAACAGGGAGCCAGTGAAAGGATGTCATGAATATGCTCATGTGTAAGTCAGGAGCACAGCAGCCAACACATGTTATTAGTGCTGTTCATAAACAGACACTTAAAAATCTGGGCTCATGAGCTATGGTTTCTCAACAGCAGACACGAGATCAGAGGGGTCTAGTTGGAGCCTTAAGAGACAGTGTGTCACAACCAGACCGGCCAATGCATGACGCCACAGATGTGTCTCTTATACCTGCTTTATTTCAGTCCTTATCACAAGATCTAAGCCAAGCCTTATGTCTTACCTGTTTGTTGGTGACATGAAGGCCTGGGTTGCCCTGGTAGCTCACCTGGCAGGAGTGTGTATTACGTATCAAGTCCTTATTGCAGTGGCCTGGGAATAAGTCCCACTCTGGGCCCGTTGCCGCAGGCCATCCTTTATCTCTCCCCTGCCTTTCCTGTCTCTACATACTGTTAGTGTCAAGTCAACATCAAATGTCAAAAAAAATCTTCAAAATATCATTTAAGCTTTGGCAGCAGTTGTCAGCACAAAACAAGGGGCAGTGTTCTTGATTTGTCATGTACAATTAGGTGGGTATTACATGAAATTCTGCACTGTGAGTACAACTTGAGTATATTTAATAGATTTTCTAAAACATCTAAAACCAGTCAGCAAGGGATTCTGCATAATTATCTAGTTCCTCTGCATGCTTTTTCTGAGAGCTCTGGCAGTGTAGTGTTGTGGTGTTGGAAGAAAAAAGCGAGTCATCTGCCAGATTTTTACAGAGTTCAGTTCAAAATGGAATATGACAATTATATATAAAGTAAATACACTCTGAATTTCATGCATTCAGTAGCCAAAGTCCAAAATGTCTTTTCCATGTTGCTACTGCAGCTCAGCTTTGGGAAAATAACCATTGAAAGGAAATTAAATAAAAACCTCAGTTACTGTTACTGATACTATTTTAATAAACAGGAAAGTAGCTGGAAAATCGTGTTAAACTGTAGCCCGGGTAAAGGGTTGGAATATTAAGTCAGCACAACAGCACAGTGTCCAAAAAGTAAAGAGGAGGCAAAGGTATTTTTAGAAATATGAATTGAGGACAGATGATGGGTGGGAAAGGAAGGCTATGTCATTGTAGGAGAGTCTTTCCTGCCCACTCATGTCAGAGATTTGTTTCCCTTTGTGGCAGAAATGATAGATCTATTCACATCTCCTATAGCATTTCCTTTCACTGCCCCTTTGCTTTGCCTTTCCTGTCTGTTATCTGGGGTCATCACAGCTGTCATCCTTCTTCCCTTGTCCAGGTGAAAAGGAAAGGATGTAAACCGATGGATCTTTTGCTTCTACTGTGACCTTTTTAATGTCTATGTAAAAACACCAACATTCAGGTCTTTCCACTTTAACCCTTTTCAGTCTGAGTCTAAAATTAAAAATGGAAAACTGCATTTTAAAAAATCTCATCGTTTCCCTGCAGAATACTGTATGCTTTATACTTGGCACCATCTGCTGGTTGAACTTAATACAGTATTCTTCAACCAAATTGTGTAAGAACATCGCATTTACCTTTTCTCATGTGCATAGGTAAAGCAATAATTACTTGTTTTTTCTACACTAGGTTGACACCAAAGATCGGCTTCCCCTGGAGTGAGATTAGAAACATCTCTTTTAATGACAAGAAGTTTGTCATCAAACCTATTGATAAGAAAGCTCCTGTAAGTGTTGAATTCATCTTAGCTACACAAAAGTCAACAACTATAAAACTCTGTTGAGCTGGATAATGTGTCCTCCACTCACTTCTCTACCTTTCTCTGTTTCTTTAACCAGGACTTTGTGTTTTATGCTCCACGACTGCGCATCAACAAGCGTATCTTGGCCTTGTGTATGGGCAACCATGAGCTGTACATGAGGAGGAGGAAGCCCGATACCATCGAGGTACAGCAGATGAAGGCTCAGGCCAGGGAAGAGAAGCACCACAAACAGATGGAGAGGTATGGCAGATGAACATGAGCATTCAGGTGTAAAAGCTCATATGATATCCCATTGACATGCAGTAAATATTGAATTGAAGATTGCAAATCAAATGGATGTCCAAGCTTATCAGACCCATATAGATTCTCTAAGATACAGAATTGGAGAAAGTGGATGCAGAGATTATCCACTGGAAGGCAGTGTTCTTTATTTCACTTTTAAAACCCCCAGGAAACATGTTCTAATGAAACAAACTAGGACAAACTGGTCTATAAAAGTGAATAAAAGACCTTCCAAGGAAATTCTAACAAACCCTCAGGGACCACAGGCCTTCCGTCATCTTCATCTGGACCTCTGGAACAGACCAAAGATCTCTGCATGAGGATATAAAAGTACACAAATGCATATAATACCAAGACGTCAAAGGTGAAGAGCCTCAAAAATAATCCAAAAAATCCTTTAAATATGGCAGGGTCTAAAATTAGGATGATGACCACTTCTGTTAGATGTCAGATGGCAAGTAAAAAACTAACAGTAATGCAAGCCCAATGAGAGTAAAAATGACATTATTATTATTATTATTATAATTATTATTATTACAGCACACGCTTGGTGATATGGTGCTGAAAATGTTAATTTCTGTCAAAACCAACACTAATATTTCTTGCAACAAGACAAGGATCCCTGATGTATCTGAGTTTAACTGAAGGATAAGACTAATTAAATACTGTTTTGTGTATTTATTATCATGCAGTGATATATTCGTTAATTAAAATGGTCTGTTCTGAAACATTTGTCAGGGCTCAGCTGGAGAATGAGAAGAAGAAACGAGAGCATGCAGAGAAAGAGAAGGAGAGGATAGAGCGTGAGAAGGAGGAGCTCATGGAGAGGCTGAGACAGATTGAAGAACAGACAATGCGAGCTCAGAAAGGTAGGAGTTTGTCTTTACTAACCCATCTGTCCCATCATCTTCAGTGCTGTCTCTGTCATGGAGTGGCTATCGGTCACACTGAGACTTTCTCATCTGAGGGCGTATGTGTGTTTCCTAGAACTGGAAGAACAGACTCGTCGGGCCATGGAGCTGGAGCAGGAGAGGAAGAGGGCGAGGGAGGAGGCAGAGCGACTGGAGAAGGAGAGACAAATGGCTGAGGAGGCCAAGTCCGAGCTGGCCAAACAGGCTGCAGATCAGCAGAAGAACCAGGAACAGCTGGTATGTGATGTTTCTTTAATGGTGGAAACAGTCATACGCTTAAAGTCTTAAGTCCTTCCCAGACCAAAGCTTTACACGACCTAAGTTGAAACTTGGAACTACTTGGAATGTGCTGCTTCGCATGTCGTGTAAACGTATTTGACCGGGGGAAGTTCACACGGCTGTAGTGTTCTGGAGTGGTTTTGTCTGTCTGTCTGAACCGTTGATCTTCAAGTGCCAACTGTTTCAATGTGGGGTTTGTGTTCTGTTCTGTCACAGGCGGCTGAACTGGCTGAATTCACTGCTAAGATCTCTTTGCTGGAAGAGGCCAAGAGGAAGAAAGAGGATGAGGCCACAGAATGGCAGCACAAGGTACAGCAGTTTTCCATTTAAAAAATGCCTCATTTGGAAGCACTTAGAAATGTGGTGCGCCTTTGCATAGCATTCAATTATAATTCACAGTAAATAAATGCATAGATACATTTATACAGTAAATATTCAGTTCAGAACATATTCAGTCACTTTGTACTACTTTGTAGTAGCCTGAGCCCATGCTTTTAAGTTTGATGAGTGCAGATGAACTCTACGTCCTTTTAGAAATCATGTTTGGATTTTTATACATTTCCAACATAACTCTACAACATCACAGATTTGTAAATGGATCTGGGAAACGTATCTACATGCACTTGTTACTACATGTACACACAGTGGATCATAACATGATGGTCTGCCAGTGTGTGTGTCTCAACGGCCCGTGTCACTCCACAGGCTCTGTCAGCCCAGGATGACCTGGAGAAGACCAAGGAGGAGCTGAAGACGGCCATGACGGTGGTCCCAACTCAGGCTGAGAGCGAGCACGACGAACAAGACGAGAACCATGCAGAGGCCAGCGCTGAGCTCTCCAACGAGGGCGTGAGTCAGCTGGACCTGCGCAGCGAGGAGGAGCGGGTCACCGAAGCCCAGAAGAACGAACGGGTCAAGAAACAGCTGCAGGTGAGGACAAAGAAAACCTTTAGGGGGTGTGTGTGTGTGTGTGTGTGTGTGTGTGTGTGTGTAGTAAGGCGCCATGAAAACACGCTAAATATAGTCAGAAAGTCTCTGAACGCTCCCTTTACTTCTAACAAAAACTTCTTTTCAACAAGAATTTCTTTGCGCTTCACACACGTATAACACTATTATATATTATTTTCCAACAACAGTTTTGTTACAAAGAAGAAATGCCAGCCAGGCCTTGGCACGTCAGGGTAAGATAAGGCATACTTCTTTGTCCATTCTTCTTCAAACTCCTGCTTTAAATAAGAATGGACGTGCTGACTTACTCTGTAGCCTGGCTGTGAGTCAAACCTATTAGTAGGTTATCCATCAAACAAATGAGACCTAAAGTCTCCACACTGAAGACACTAAAGAGGCTGTAAATAAAGCCAGGCTCCTGTGTAGGCCAGGACATGCTCTGAAGCTACAGCAACAACTCCATCATCAACCAGACCTCATTCACTTAAAGGGAATTTACAAGATCCCCAGAAAACAGTGGTTGAAAACAGTCTGACTGCTGAGTACGGTTGGGAATCGTTTCAATTTGATCCTTTAACTGCTATTTGAGTCTTCATTGGATCTCATTTCTATATATATATTTGAGCAATAAAGCCAAAACTGACTAAAATTACCTTAAATTTGGACACATTTAAGCTATAGTCATTAACTTTGGCAGGAAATAAATCAAACTAAATATAACTCTTTCCTGCTATGCATATTGTGAACTGAAATATGTTAATGTATGAATCCGGATTGGAAATGAACGTGGCTCACAGAGTAGCAGACGTGTGGAAGGTGGTCTCGATACCCGACCTGACTCCTGACCCTGCTTTACAATGTAAAATGATTACTGCATATTAAGGCAGATGTTTCTTTTTTCTCTCTCTTCTGTCCCTTCCTCCACCAACCTGCCGCTGCCTCTTTTTTCCATTTCTTCTTCGTCCTTTTCCCTGTCCTTCCATTTCATCCACCTCTCATCCGTTCTCCTCTTTAATCTCCCAGACATTAAGCTCCGAGTTGGCCCAGGCCCGAGACGAGACCAAGAAGACACAGAACGACGTCCTACACGCCGAGAACGTCAAAGCCGGCCGAGACAAATACAAGACGCTGCGCCAGATCCGACAGGGCAACACGAAGCAGCGCATCGACGAGTTCGAGTCCATGTGAGGACGGCGCCTCTGCCCCCTCATCCCGATAGTCCCTCAGGGCGACCTGGTCCCGAACTGTTCCCAGTGGCTGCTCGCTTTTCATGGACAAAAGATGCTGCCGTCCTTGTCTCATCGAGTCTCAACCCAGGCAATGTCGAGAAATAATGTAGTGAATTTTTGCCAAAGTCCTGCCCCACGTGGTCAGATGTCTCTGATACGGAGCTGCCTACACGCCACTCTGAACCGGCGACTTATCCTTGCACCGGAGAGAGCATTGGTCAACATTTGTGCAGTGGAAAAAATGAACTGTAAAACCAAATTAGAACCAATTGGATTTTTTTTGTTTTTGTTTTTTTTAACAAACATGGCCATATAAAATATTTAGATTTTTGTTTTGCTTGACGGCTTGTATGCAATGCTTTAGTCTGACATGTCTTCAGTTAAAGGTTTCCTGTCCCCTAGGTTCATTTCCTCTGCTTATGTTTGACTTGTTTTATTGATGCCCTTTTTTTAAGTTGTCTGTTGTACTTGTTGAGGCCAGGTTTAGTCCAAATCCAGGATTAAAGACTGCATTTTGGGGATATTTTCATTCAGCGTCAAATCTTAATTGTATATGTGATCACAGAGCTGAGCTGAGGTCTTTTCACTCTTCTCAATTCAACTAGTTAGAAAGTGTCATTTAGAGGAGATACTGCAGTATTTTAGTAGTTTTAATTCAGGCTCAAAGTCACAATTATCAATGTTCACAATTCTTTCTGTGGATGACGTTAAAGTGAATCGACCCTTTCGAGGTCACATGGCAGGTTTGATGAATGAATGTAGCAAAAGGTATTAAAGGGAAAGTATTTTTACCTGCAGAGGTGATAGGATAGCATGTACCAAGCTTGTGCCACTGAGCTATCGCCCTCTCTGAAAAGTGTTGATGAACATAAGCTAATCAGTAGCTGTGCATTTGCGTATGTGTGGGTTTTCCCAGCTTCATCCCAGTGTTTGACGCCAGTCACCTTCGATGGTTTTCTCTGCCTACCAGCTCACAAAGGAAGCCGGCGTTGAACTTCATGGACAGACAGAGTATCAGAGAGCTGCTGCTCCGTCTGTCCTGCTCTTCGAGTGTCTGTGGGAGTGAATGTGAACTGGAGTGAACGCTGAGGCTGGCACCTCTCTGGCTGGGGAGCTTATGAAAACATCAGTCCTCAACCCGGGACAGATCTCTACCTCAGTAATGTTAGCAGTGGTGACTGACTGTTAAACACATGGGATGGCCCCTCCCCCTTCCTCCCAAAAAATAACACCATAAGGTCATTATTTTAGTTGGTTACTGTTACATCTTTGGTTTGATCACAACTCAGTTGCTTTGTGGTTGCTTACAAAAGAGGTGTCTCAGCCTTTCTTATCGTCTTGTCCCTTAAGTTTCTTCCAAAAGCAAAAACAAATGAGGAAATTATGCTGCAAATCAAATGGAGAAGTACTGTTACACTTTTAACATCAGACTCATGTAAAACCAAATGACCTGCATCAGCTCCAAACTCTGTCCACCTTACAGGACAGCCTTCAGATAAAAAAGGTTTATTAAAGGGACAAATCCAGCTCCAGAAAAGGAGAATAGGCCAATTTTTCCCCTAAAATCCTGATGAGCATCTTTCTTTGCTCAGACAACAAATGGACTTCACCTTTGTATGGTTGGAAATATGTTCCAGGGTGGATTCTTGAAATGAGTGGACACGAAGTTTCTTTTTTTTTTTTTAATTAAGAGTTTAATAAGGACAAAAAAAGCTTTGTAATGTTTTTGTTAAAGCTCCACATGACGGCTGGTGCAGCTGGATGTTTTTTTTTTTTTTTTTTATTAGTTAAAGCACTAAAGTACCAAATGTGACACTGAAGCCTGCCTTTTGTGTTTAACCTCTCGGTGTCCATTGTTTTGCATCATGTTTGCCACAGCGGGTCAAAAATTATCCTGTGCTTCCAGCTTTTATTTTTGCATCGTATTCAAAGATCCTCAGTCCACAGCGTGCATCACCCTGCAGCTTCATTGGAGGAGAAAACACCCTTGGACACACCCCCCTCCAATGAACCGGTGTCTGCACTGATGCCTGCTGTGGCACCAGCTGTCATGTCTGGCTCATTATTCCCTTTGTTTCTATTAGGGTTCTTTAAGATAGGTGGCACAGATGGATTGCAGTCTATTTCATTTGTTCACAAATAAAAGTTTTAAATTTTCCAATTGTTTGGTCTTTTATTTGGTCATATACAGGGTGACACCAAAAAACGGGAACTTTTTAACAATCCAATAAAACCCAGAGTGATGGAAGAAAAATATTTTATTCATAGTAATTGAAACCTTAAAACATGCCATTTAAGAAACAATGATTGAAT
>JAPQRQ010000013.1:2873059-2884710 GCA_037367365.1 Apogon talboti | reverse complement strand
ACTGTAACCCTAACCCTACCCCCAATCCTAACCCTAACACTAACCCTACCCCCAACCCTAACCCTACCTCCAACCCTAACCCTACCTCCAACCCTAACCCATCCCTAACACTAAAAAAAGTTGAGGAAGGGGAGATCCCCAAACCCAAACAAGACCCCCGACACAGAGACGGTCTGTGGCAGAGGCTTTTCAGCCAAAAAACTCAGGAGTATCCAGGTAATCTGCAGCATTAAGTCATGTTTTTCACAGCATGATTGGTGACCAGAGGCAATTATAACAGACTAATTAAATGATCATGACATTTTAAGTAAACGTATCAGCAATACTAGCCCTGTATTTATTTGGTATCGGATCGATAACAAAACTCCCAGTATCGCCCACCCTTACCTGAGGAAAGGCAGGTTTTGCTTGGACTGCAGCCAGCGCATGCGCAGAAATGTGAAGTATGTCCATCGGATAGGTACGTTAGGCTGTCGGAACACCGGCACTTAAATCCATCTGTGGATTTACAACTTAACTTATAGAAATGAGGTGATTACATGACCACAACAACATACTTTTTAATCTCGTTTTGTAATGTGACTTCATATAAAATCCAAGCACAGTCACATTTTGTCTTTTATGGCACATTATAGTTTGCATAACTTGCTGTACAAGGACATAGGAGTTACTGATAGAATTTCCTCATATTCAACCACTTACATTTTCAACTGAATGCTGTGGACTGCCCACTTTTTATCTTTTTTCCTGTACTTTCTATTCATCAATTGACACATGTATACTTGAACATATTTAATGTGTTATGAGCTGAAAAAAAGAAAAGAATTGTATACATGTTTGAAGGTTAGGAATACAGTGTGGATGAGTTAAAGGGAACATGCAGTGAGTGAAACCAGGGTAACATTGTTTTGACACTATGAAAGAAAAAAATCCCAATGACTTCACAGTTGAAAGGTCTTCAGTGATATTTTCCTGCTTGTAATAATTTTACATTTTTTGACAATAACTCACTTCAGTTCAACCCAGTACAAAGACGTCCCTTTGTTAAAATTCATATTTACCAAAAGAGACTTCTGACACTCTTTTCATACCATGACCTGACAACAGTTCCATAAATAACTGCTTATCTATACAGAGAAACACAAAACCACTTTGTGAACAAAACACTGGCTCTACTTCCAACCATCATATCACATTAGTTGTACTAATCTCCACACAGAAGACAAACATGACTGATGTCAGGCAGCAGAATAAATACTGACACATTTCTATTGTCTTAAGATAAATTTTTAACCTTGACAATTTGTCAGAGAGCTTGTTTCATAAGTCACATTTGTGTGATTTATAAAGCTCTGCTTACATTTAAATTCATTTAAATAATTTACCCAAAAGAATGGCCCTTCATTTTAGTGCAATAAAACCTTCAGTGACAGCAGTCTGAAAAGTACATCATATTTGCATGCAAATCTTTGCATAACGTTTTAGATTGCTACAAATAAAGTAGCGACAAGTTAGTTAGACGCAAAAATATATTAACATAGTCTAGTTAAGAGAAACATTAATCTGTACAGTTTGTCATTTTTGCAAATGTAGTCAAGGTTTCTCTTTATTCCAAAAAGGTCTTTACACTTGTGTCTAATTCATTCTTGCCCTTCATTGCATATTTGTGTATTACATAAAACATTCTTCAAGTCTAACTTTAAACCATTTACAAAAACAACCTTTGTATCTGTTCCCTTCCTGTTTTTATTTCACCCAACCCTAACTGTGCTCACATTCTGTCTGTTAATACATGTCTCCAAAACAAATAATAATAATAAAAAAAAAATACATATAAAGTGCTCTAAAAATTGTTCCTGTAGCTCATAGTGGATGGTCTTGCAAAAAACAAAAACAAAAAACAAGCTCATTAAAGGGTAATATAGCAAAAATGCATCTTAAACAGTGTACCTCTGTTCACAGTCATGGAAAGATTCCAACTACACATTTTGTCACTGGTAGTTTCTACATAAATAGGCTCAGAAATTCATACAGTCAACATAGTAACAAAAAAAAAATACTGCATGCACACTGCTAAAATTAATGTACTAAAGTGTTCTTCACTGTTGCACAGAACCAAAATATCAAAAATAAAGTCTCATTAGTCAGTTTAGATTTCACTTTGATTTTCCAGCAGGTGGGAGGATTCAGCAGCAGCGACTCAACTCTTTCTTCTGGAATGCCTGATAGAAATGAGTGCAACCAAGAATCCAAGTGGTGGTCCAGTGTGAGTCCACTTTCCTCTCTGCTTTGATGCCTCCTGCGGTCAGAGTCTAGTTGGGGCCTGATGTGAGAAGAATTCAGAAGATTAACTGTCTTTGATAGATTTTCTGTTGGTATTAGTAACAAAGACAAGTCAACTTATATGCTTTTAAATGTCTTATTACAAATGTGCATAATGGTTTAGGTATAGTTAAGGATCTAAATTCATCAAGACAGCAGCAGTAGTACTAATTAAATGTGTAAATACTTAAAAAGAATTGTTGAAAAGGTCTTGTTTGACATATAAATACATATCTTTGATCAAAAGTACAAAGCACATAAGCAGACACTGACCTGCAAGGTGTTTTGCTCCAACTAACATTAACATGCTGCCAATGATGTAAAAGCCCAGAGGAACGCTGCTGAAGATGCTAGTTTCACCTGGAGGCCATTTCAAAGAACGGGGAAAAACACAAACAAAACAAACCAAATGTTGCTGTGAGAGTGCCCTTCACAAATAATCTCTTTCTGTGACACACTCATTTTCATTTTGACCATTCACTCTTGTGGCAAACAGAACACCCTCCATATTTCATCACAGTATTTCTCTTAGTTTCTATTGGAACACCCTTTAGCTCCGTCTGCTTGGCAAGTGCTGCATAAATAACGTAGAATTTCGCATACTAATAAATCTACATAGAACTTTACATACCTACACGTATAAAAAGAAGATAGACTAGCATGTGCTAAAGCACTATCCATTGCCCCCTTACTAATAACATCAAGTGGAGTCATTAACAAGCTTTTCATTATTATCTAACCACTGGTATAAACCCAACAAAAACCACCACAGATACAGTCAGTAGTGACTAATACTTCCATCTGAAGGTTAATGGAACAAACATTATCAGAGTTTCAGCGACTTAAATTGTACTATCAATCAACTCGGCTGTATTACAAAGTGATGTGACCTCGAGGTGCGTTCACAGTCTAAACTATATATCTAACTATTCAGTATAAAATTATCTGTAAGTAACCCTGAGAACATTAATGTGATCCTGGACCTAAGTCAGTCCTTTCAAAGTGTTGAGGAACTCTGATACAAAGCTTGTTGATTCATTCTCTAATATCAGTTCACTGGGTCCCACATTTTTCAGGTTTTCCAAGATATGTATATAGTTTTGCTTTGGTTTTGTCATGAAAGTTTAGTTACTAAGTTATTGGGTCAAAACAAAACTGAACATTCAAACTTTAGATTCATTCCAGGACCAAAAATGTCTGGGATTTCTAAAAACAGGTTTCCTACCGTTTCCATTACACACAGGCTCCGTCGTCTCCCAGTTCATGGATTTCTGAACGGCCTTCTTCCATCGAGCGTATCGAAACTCGCTCTCTGCAGATACAGACACCACACCACCCAGTTATTACGTAAATGATGTATATTTTAGTGTATCAGGAGTGCAGAGGAGGAGGAGGAGGAGGAGGAGGAGCTGCAGTACCTTCAGTGTTAATCTGAGGCTCAGACTTTTCAGAAGTGACTTCACTCAGGTCCTCTGGGTTCAGACTCCACACACTCACCCCCTCTGCTGCGCCGGCTGCCATCGCTGCCCCGAGAGCAGTGGTCTCAGGCATGGAGGGCTTCACTAGAAATATCAATCATCATGTCTGTTACTCAGAATGGCCACATAACAACAAATGTTTTGGTGTTGTTTTGCAAGAGCACTGAGTCACATAACTAAAGACAGTGGAGCTCACGCTGAAACTGGCCTCATCTCAGTTCATTAGTGTGAACATTTATTGTGCAAACTAACATCTTCAACAACAAAAGAGACACAACAGAACATATGAAGTATGAATGAATTAGAAACAGAAACATACAGGCCTTGAATATGTGACTAATGAATGCTAATGAATCAGATGTTGATTTAAAAATGATTTTGCACCCACTCACACACAACCAAATCATATTTGGGCCCCCTGGTGGTCATATGACCCCATAATATAATAGAAAAAAAAAAATCAGGAATTTCATGCATCTACATACAATGGGAAAATGGTTGAAATTGGTACAGTAAAAATGTCAAATATCACTAGTTTTCTTCTAAATAAAATGTTGACAGCAGAGAAAGTACAATTATAAAGTGTAATGGCAGTGAGATTTAAAAACATGGTTATAATGGAAATAACTGGGTCATTTTTGTCCACGAGGGTGACCAGAGGAAGTATCTGACACTACAGAAAAAAGACTAAAGCAATCAAATCAATTTTGTTGCTAATCTTTGAAATATCCAAGTCTCTAATCACCACCAATGTTTCATCCACCTACTATTTATTTTATGGAAAATGTTCAATTTTTTGTGTTTTTCTGTAATAAATCACTCAGAATTCAAATTATAAAACTGGCGTTTAAAGGGTTAAAATCCTGAAAACTGTTGAATGTTTGGTAGTTTTGAGCAGGGGGGAAGTTGTTTGAGAGATTTATAAAAATAAATAAATAAATAAATAAATTTTAAAAAAGCACGAAAAAATGTTGACGTATAATGATTTTATAGTAGTTTTTTGTGCGTGTACGTTTTTTTAAACGAGGGTGATCAGAGGCTTTTTTTTTTGAGGAGGGCATAAGGGTTAAGACACTTCTCTCTATTCCTTTTTTTGTTTTTTACAACAACACTAGTATTCCAAATGTTTAGTAGAATATCAGTAGATGTTGAATGTAGAGTGCTTATGCTTAAAAGTTTGTCCCAATAAAAAGTAATTTTGTCCAGAATACAGTCACTAATTCTGTATCAATCTTAAGCCAAGTTAATTTTGGACAAAACCAGAAAAAGTTGCATGCTGGGAATCAATTTCTCCAGCAACTGGAAGAGCCTGAGCAGATAGACTCAACAAATTTCCATTGTAAGCTCCTAAAATCCTCTATATATTCTTGAAATTACTTTAAGCCCAGACTCTACCCTATAGCCACCTATAAAACAGGTGCATAGGTGCATTTCAAACAGATTTTTTTACCCACATAAAACTGTTGAAGTGATGATGTATCTGAAGAGGAATGTCTTTCCTTCTAAAAGATGACTCCTAGCCTGTGAAAACACTGAGGTGGCAGATAAAACTCTGTGTATTTCTTCTTAATAATCATCTCATAAGAGTGTAAAAATAGATAATGGGTGTCAGTCTGAGGATGTGGTCTCAAAACCAGTTTGTGCTTTTTTAAGCATTGATAGTCTCTATACTGATGATAAGAAATGATAAATATGACAGATAGGAGTCATACCAACAGGGATGCAGAGTATGTCAGCCTGTAACTGCATCAGCAGCCTGTTGGACGTCATCCCTCCGTCCACCTGGAGCTGAGTTAGTGGGATCCCACTGTCCTGGTTCATAGCATCCAGTATCTGCATCAAAACAAATATCACCAATAGGAGCCCTGTTTTATGGCAGACAGCAGTAACCTTCTCAGAGACATCTTACCTCTCGTGTCTGGAAACAGACAGCTTCCAGTGCGGCAAATGCGAGGTGACTCTTATTAGTAAACTGGGTTAACCCACAGATGATCCTGTGACACAGACAGACACAGACTGAGCGACTGAGGCTAAAGAGGAGGCGACAGCAGCTGTGGACGGTGTTGTCTGACTTACCCTCTTGCACTTGGCTCCCAGTAGGGTGCATAAAGGCCAGAAAATGCAGGGACAAAGTAACAACCGTAAGATGTGCCGACTGATGCAGCCAACTTCTCTGCATAGAACAAACGGGTTAGAGTCTGGACAAATGTTAAGATTAAAGAAAGATGACACTCCTGTATTTTCCTAAATATGATTTTTTTTGGCTATCATTAAGGATCCTTGGCTTGTCAGTGTACTTTTTTACAAAAATAAATAGCAGTGCCATTTACTTTACTACATTTATTTACAGTTTACAGTGTAGCATGATATGAAATTGCAAATCTTCTGTGAACAAGACAGGACCTTTAATGATAAGCCTGAGCAACGCCTGACACTAAGCATTTCCCTGCAATTCTATGTAAATGTGGGCCTTTTAAAATTATCCACAGTGGCACGAGTAATTTATGCATTTTTTCTTTTCACAGATTCATTCCTTTTTGATTTGTTTGTTGAGGCTGTTTGTCTCTCTTGCCTTTTTTCACATGAATCTGCTCCATCTTAACTCTGTCCATGTCAGTGATGTGTTGCATGATATGTTCAGGATGAAAAATAGGTCATATAAATAATATCTTTATAGTACTGATAGAATAATATGCAAGTTAACCCCCATGTTCGTTCTGGTATAAGTCTGATCAATTTTTAAAATGCCAGGATTTAATCACATTTTATCATAAAACTGAACTAACGGTTTCATGTTTCTTGACTGTAAATGACCTTTCGAGCCCCCCCCCCCCGGCAGAACCTTCCCCAGCCACTAGGTGTCTATGGACCACAACAGATATGGATTTGTAGTTCTGCAAAAATATATGCATAGATTTAAAAAACAAACAAACCAAGCTCCTCAGATGATCCAATGATGCCAAGATTGTCCTGCAGCCAACGAACCACAGCTCCAGCAATGGCAACTGAGCCCTATTGAAACAGGTATGAGAAAAGAAGACAGAGATGGAAAGATGCCCTTTAGAGGAAAAGAGTATGACTCTATAAACTGCTCTTCCTCTGAAATCATATATATTTCAGCAAATAAAGCACAGATTTTTTTATATTCCAAGCACATTTTTTTAAAAATAAAACAAGTGGCGATTTCAGGGACAGATCTGTGAGACTTGTTCCATTTACACACTCTGACTCACAAGACTAGAGTCACTCTTCTAGAAAAGGGAACATGAAAAGTATTTAAAATACCTCTAATGCATAGCACGCAGGTTTGTCTCGACCAAGCTTGTATGCCACAGTGGTTAGAAGACCATGATCAGACATTACAGGCTGAAAAACAGTGGAAACAATGATACGTTAAGCTGTGCGACCAGGTATGTGGATTGACAAAGAAACAGATAAATACATCAGTGAATATACCTTGGAGCCAGTGTTTCGCAGTAAAAAACAGCCCGTTCCATACCTAAAACATGGTAGAAAACATAACTTCAGATGATTTTGACAAACAGAAACCGTTTTTGTGAAATGCACAAAGCCACTCACGTATTTTTAGCTTGGCCGTCCTGAAAACACATCTGTCCAACAAGTGCAGCTGACTGATCACCGAGACACTGTGACGAACACGCAGGTTTATCAGACAGTGCATATGCTGGTTCTTTGTCAAATAAATGTAGACTATGTTGGCCAAGTCCAATGTAAACTTACCCCAGAAATAGGAATACCTGAAAGGGCTCCTGATTTCTGTCAGAGGAAAAAATGAACATTGTATTTAATCATTCAGTTTATTTCCTTAAACAATATTAAGTGTGTGTTTGTAGTTAAAAAAGCATGATGGAAATTTCAATTATCCCATCAAATAGTGTAAGAAAATGTGAGTAAATAGCCGTGACTTGCTAAAATTTTCAGACAGAAGTTGAAAAAAAAAACAAACTTGAAATTATACACCTGAATATAATTCAAGTTTATCATTTAAGTATCAAATAACAACCCATCAAACATTAATCACTATCAGCAACAACACTTAAACCACCAAAGAATATACTTGTGTTATTTGACTGTACAAAGTCAAATAACAAAGAGATAAATGTTAATTCTACAGCAAAATGTGAATACAAAACATAGTGTAATAGTCAAGATACTGTGAGGAAATACAAGGGCAAGTATGAACCTGGATAAACTCAAATGTCTTCACTCCTATGTGAGGCTGCTGCTGAGGTTTGGTGTTTAGAGGCAAAACATTAGTTTGGTTAAATCAAAGAGTGAAGACATTTAGGCGACAATGATGGTGAGTCAGGAGAGCTGTGGGAAACATGAGCCGAGCAGCATGCCACAACAGAAGCAGGGGACAAGGACTATCCAGTACATTTCCAAAGGAGGGAAAATGATAACCTAAGGCTCAGTTCAAGCTGCTATAATACAAGCTGATAAATGAAAAGTACAGTTGTCCCTAACATGCTTGGTTGATCAAAAAAATAATAACATAATATTAACAAATAGCCTTTGACCACATGACCTAATTTTATCAAACGTTATAGCGGCAAATGATCTTAGAATCACAATCTTTATAGTTTTAGTCCAAATCAGCTTAAATTTAGATTTTTTTTAGGTTCCAATCAATTTATTCACTGCAGATACTAAATGAAAGTTTTCAAAGTCAAAACTTTTCACAATGGTATTATTTCAATATATATTGTTCAAAATGTGACAATAAACCATGTTAGTCTCTATTTTGTTATAATATTGAAATTAGAGTTAAGCAGTAAAACAATTGTGATAGATATTGCACTATTTTTATTTAATATATCATGTTATATATTACGAATTTTTTTATAGCAATATAGAGGACAGGTTACCATTATTTGCATCCGTTTGGATAATCCTCAATCATTTTACTCACATTTCAAGATAAAATAATTAACTTTCACTTGAGTTTGATGTTTTTCTGCATCACGCTCTATAGTAAACTGAAGATTTTCCAGCTTGCTACGGCTCGTTGATTAAAAAAAGATAAACTTAACACATCACTTTGGACTGGCTAAGTAACACATTTCCCTTATTTTGACATTTACAGGTTAAACATTTATCAGTCAATGACCAAAATAATCCACTGTTTATCAAAAATAAAATTACTATTAGTAGCAGACCAGTTTCTGTCGATCAGCAATAAGGGTAACTAAATAAAACATTCATCTACTGAATCATTTGTCTTTACATGCATTTTGGAAATGCACTGTGTGATGGTGCATTGGCCACAGAGAAGCGGGACAGGTTACTTTGCGTAAAGAGGAAAAATAGACCGACAAGTATTACTTACCCTACTAGAACATATTTTCTATCAGTGAGAGAGGAGAGACAATGGCACACAAAAAAATGCCTAAAAGAGTTTCTCAGTCAACCTTCATGCACTTAGTCTGAAAAGAATGGTCTCAAATTAAAGAAATAACCCCATAATTTTATTAGTGATCTGTTGCACGAGACGTTTCACTCTTTCATCACAACACTAGAAACACTCTAGACGTAGCAATGAAATCATTGTGATTTAAAAGTTAATTCTTATTAAGGTGCAGCTGGAAGTATGACCTGCATTTGGCCAAGAAACAAAGATGATGCATGCTTACCATGAGGCCATATATTTCTGAGGAACTTCTCACTCTTGGCAAGACCTCCATTGGAACACCAAAATATCTGATCAAGATAAAGAAAAAGCAGGTTATAAGCTTTTCTTTTACAGGGTTCCTACAAGTTAAATTTAAGACTTAATAAGACATTTTTAAGACTACTTAGAACAGAATTTAATGCCCATTTAACAGCCTAATTCATGGCCATACTGGCAAAAATTCATGACTCCTACAACTGCATTCATTTCCCCCAACGCCCTAATTCCCATTGTTCTGGGTTGAATTGATGTCTTGTACAAGGTGCAGCAAACGTCAAATATGATCCCTTCCACTCGTGTCAACCAGACTGCGAATGATCTTTTCTCCAGCCAGACATTATTAAATTTGCACTTCCTCATGCTTACTTTTCGCTTGCAAACTGTCTCTTAAAATTCCCAAAGGCAGCTTTCTCGGGCGATGCGCACATCACTAACGGCTGCACGTCATTTCTGCAAAGTTAGTGGTAATTGGTTCCTAACTTCAATATAAATTGTTGGGTTGGAACAGGTGGAACTGAGTCGACTAACGTTACTTTCTTTGCAGCCTGGACACATTTAAAACACAATACAGCGATAAAGTTTATGGCAACATAAATTAAGACCTACCATATCAGTGTTCCAAATTGCAGGGGTTCTGGCAGGGGGGTATGTGAAACCTTATCGAATATCCATGGGGTCACATTTCCACTGGATCCTGAAGTTTGTCTACTAGGGAATCTAACTAAACTTAAACTGACAAAGTATGCTAAGAAACTGACAGAAATCCTGTTGACAATCGCTAAGAAATGTATTGCAAGAAAGTCGAAATTAGACGCCCCCTTCCGATTAAGATGTGGTTAGGTGAAGTAAATAGTTGTGTGCCCCTGGAGAAAATAACTTATTGGATGCAAAAAAAGGAAGTAGGATGTTCTACAAGATATGGTAACCATTTTTAAACTATATGGAAAATCTACCAACACACCAGATTGGTTAAGCTTTTTGTACTCGAGTAGGGCTGATAGGACCTTGGTGGTGTGAGGCCATCATATGTCTCGCTATGTCTCATACGCATGTCTTTTTTTTTTTGTCCTGTCTCTGTCAGTGTATCTGTCTGTTTCTTTTATTTATTTATTCAGTTTTTGTGTCTGTCTGGGTTTCTGTCTGTTGTCTCTGGCCCTGTTGTTGTGGGTCGGTGAAGTCGTCTTGTTTTGCAAGTATGTAACAGTAGTGTTGTCCTATGAAAAATCCAATATAAAATATTATTTAAAAAAAGACCTACCATATCAAATTTAATACAATTTAAAGATTTTTTTAAGGTATTAAATGCAGGTTAGTAAATTCAAGACTTTTAAGACTTTTTAAAGATCCTGTGGGAACCCTGTTTTGTCAAACTACTCAGACAAAACACTGCGGTCATACTTGCAAAGCTCTGGGTCCCAGTCCATGGTGTGAATGTTGAAGAGCATGGTTCTGCTGGCGTTGGTTACATCTGTGCAGTGGACACCACCAGACTTCCCTCCTGTCAAACACTGTTGGACACAAAACACCATTTTGCTCAAAGTGCAGTGTCTCTCATACATTTTTCTGTGACGACAAATAGCAATGAATTACCCAGATGAGCCAGGAATCGACGGTACCAAACATGGCACGGTGAGATACAACAGCTTCGCGGACTTCATCCACATTGTCCATCAGCCACCGCAGCTTCACTGCACTGAAGTAAGTGCTGATAGGAAGCCCTGTTTTATGCTGCAAGAGAACAGTGATATTTAGATCTAACCATTATCCACTACGATGTTACTAAAAGTTATATATTTTTACAAAGGTGAATGAACTACATATTCACTAGATTTGACTTTTTCCAACCATTGTAAGACTAATATACATTTTTCAGTTGCTTTAGAGGGCATAGATACTTCATTAGCCTGATATAAGTATTTTTTCATGGTAAACAGTCTGTCATTGGCAAGACAGGAATTACACATTGATAATAACAAATATTCGATATAAAGATGATAAGCTCAGAAAGACAGTGTGGAAATGTAACCTGTAAAAGGAAGTGATTCTAAGAGGAATCATGTGTGCAGCAGGTGTAGCTGTTACTTCATTAACCCTACGTTAGTCACCTGGGGTGTTTCGACACCCCAACTTTTTTAAATTGCTCATAATTTCCAAATTAA